>OLKM01004686.1:2862-17862 GCA_900291075.1 Melanogrammus aeglefinus | reverse complement strand
TCAATGTTATTTACTTTGATTTGTTTTCACATTTCTGGGAATGAGAAATGGGTTTCGTTGAAAGTTTTGTAAAGCGTCAGATGTAAATTGGAGTAGAAGTGCAGAAAAACAATCTCATTGATTCATTTTGTCAGAGTTTCCTCAGCGTCAGATTTAGAAATAGACGCGCGCTCAATCAACAGCGACTGCACGCAAACAAATGATCTGCTTACGCTACGCGATGATGTACGTGTCCATACAACATGCCATGCTGCTATTTAAGAATGTTTTCATTTATTTTTTGTGTGTGACTTACTAAGTAATTTTGTTTGGATTTTGTTGTGGCATTTCTTTTCAACAGGTTTCTTCTTCCCTCACGCTTTTTTTGTTTTTCATTATTTTCTCATCATCATTGTAAACAATGTAGCCACAGAGAAATCACACAGACATAGACACACACCCACACACACAGACACACTCTGATATACACAAAAAAAAGAATACAAAAAATAAGTGATATTCTATTGGGCTATAGCCTGGAGTCAAAATGTAGATTTAACGCCTTCGAATAACTGCTTCTTTATATTGGATTTTTTAAATAGGAAACAGTTATGAATTCATTCAATTAAAACATTTGATGACTTTATCCCATGCTGTGCCCTTGTGCACGCGCACACGGGCACCCACCCTCATATATATGGCGAGATTATTACAATCTATAGGCCTACAATGCAGGCAAACTATGTTCCAATTTTAATGATTTAATTTGAATCCTAACCAGATGCAACATGTACGAAACACAACGGGGTCATCTTCAGGACCAACTCTAGTAAAAACAACATGCAAATACAAATAAACAACAAGCAGTATATTGATGCTCGTCATTAGAAGACATAAGTATGCTGGCTATGGGCTGTGATACAATCACTCTGAGCGCAGCTACAGTGCTGTATTAACAACCTCCTTCCACTGCACATCCACAAACAAGATGAAAGGTGCATTAGGAAAAAAAAAAAGAAGGAGAAAATTGCACAAAATAAACCCACTGGCAGCCTCATCTTCGAGGCCTCGTCTTCGCTGTCTTTGCAGTCTTAAACGATGACAGAGGAATGAAAACACACACGTGGGGATTAACAGGTGTATGCTGTGACCCCTCATCCATTTTACCTACCACAGGGACCCATTGTGACCCTAAAATTGCCAATATTAAAGCTCAGTGGGGTGAATAAGAGACGTGGCAGAAGGGTTCTGGGTGGGGAGGGCGGGAGGGCTGTACAGAATAAAGCTACAACTGCGGCTCTTGCCTTTTGCTGCACATGGACGGAAGAGGAAGAGGAAGAGGAAGAGGAAGAGGAAGAGGAAGGTGTTGAGGTGAGGATGATAATCTCACGCTGTCTGATGCAAGCTTAAATGCTCTATTGCTTTGCCGATCACGTTGCACTGCCATCATTTCTCCCTGGCGTCCCCAACACAAATCTGGGCTGCTGCCACGCGAACAAACACACACACGCGGTCGCACACACACACACACACACACACACACACACACACACACACACACACACACACACACACACACACACACACACACACACACACACACACACACACACACACACACACACACACACACACACACACACACACACACACACACACACACACACACACACACACACACACACACACACACACACACACACACACACACACACATGCACACATGACAGACATAGAAATATACACATGCATGGACATATATATATATATACATTTATATAAACACACCCACAAAAATACACACATACATAAACACACACATATACGGACACACTCGCACATACAGAAGGCGGCATGCACGGCCACAGCCAACAGCTGAAGCGTGATGAATGATGCTCTGGTCCCGACAGGTCCCTGTCGATGCATGTTCAAGTGGATGGGATTGAATTTAACCAAAGAAATGACAGACCATTCTTTTTTTGGGTGGTGGTGGTGGTGGAGGGGAGTAAGGGCGGTGGTGGTGGTGGAGGGGAGTAAGGGCGGTGGTGCTGGGTTGTAAGGGCGGGGGTGATGGCGGTGGCGGGGGCTACATGAGTGGTTGGCGGCGACGAGCGACTGGGTGATGGATGGTCCCGTGAGGAGGCGCCGGGGAGGAGAGGAGGAGGAGGAGGAGGAGGAGGAGGAGGGAGGAGAGGAGGAGGAGGAGGAGGAGGAGGAGGGGAAAGGCAACCTTGTCATAAAGCGTGAACGTTCAGAGAATGCGCCTTTTGTGTGTGAGTTTTGTTGTGTCTTTCTTGAACTGCAAAGCTTTTTCTTTTTCTGTACCCCCCCCCCCCCCCCCCCCCCCCCCCCCCTTCACCACCTGATCCCCGGATGCCTGGCAGAGCTTAAGCCCGGTCTCTTATCCAGACGGCAGAGTGTTCCTGTGTATCTCACATGTGGACGCTGCTGTCATGGCTGGAGCGTCGTCGGATGAGACAAAGAGTTAAACCTTTGGATGCTTCTGTTTGAGTCTTGAAGTGTTTTGTGTTAGTTTCAACTAAAGTATACACAGACTGGGAACTGGGGCCATTCGCTGTAAAAAAAAATAAGAAGTCTGCAACTTGAGGTTAAAGACGCTTTCCAGAATGATGGTTTTCCCCTAGCTCTTATGCATTTCCTATGGAGCCCAATGTGTCCGTTTTTTTGTAAAACCTTTACAACTGCTGGATCGTATACTTTGAATCTGGTATGCTGAGGTTCTCCTGCTAAAACTGAGGGTTTACTTACCCTTTAAGCAGAGACCAGCGGGTTAAGACACCCTCTATCTCTTCGTTAAACCCAGACCCCCACACTTCTCCATTGTCAGTTGAATGCAAATCAAACGGTATTGTTTTACTTTTTCCCAAACTAATTGGCATATTCTGATTGTTTTTCCCAAATTGCTCCATCCAAGTGGTAAGCAGCCTGTCTTAGCATGTCCAGGTCATCCTTGCTCATCGTAATGAACCACAAGTGGAACTGGCACGGGAGATCTAGCGTGGCAAGGAACCGGTAAAGCCTCCAGAACAATGGCGGGGTTAAGAGGGTGAGACCAAAGTAGGGATTAGGAGCGTGTTTCCAGCTATCTCCACAACAGCAGGCATCTCCCTGGACCCCTCTCAGGGCGTGCAAGCTTCGTCAGCTTGGCTGAATGAATTTAATCCACTGCAGCCCTGGAACCAGCGAAAACATTCCCAGTTCCCTCCTTGAAAAAAAACACTATAACCAGAGTAACAAACAAGACTGTTTAATGGCCCCAGTGTTTTTCCCCACACACACACGCACACACACAAGCACTCACGCACACACACACACACACACACACACACACACACACACACACACACACACACACACACACACAACACACACACACACACACACACACACACACACACACACACAACAACACACACAACACACACACACACACACACACACACACACACACACACACACACACACACACACACACACACAACACACACACACACACACACACACACACACACACACACACACACACACACACACACACACACACAAACACACTCAGACAAACATAAGCACACACACAGGCAGCCACACACACACACACACACACACACACACACACACACACACACACACACACACAACACACACACACACACACACACACACACACACACACACACACACACACACACACACACACACACACACACACACACACACACACACACACACACACACACACACACACACACACACAAACAAACCACACCAAACACAAGCTGCAACCCACATTATGTGCGTACTTTCTTGCACACATCTTGCCATGGACACACACACGCAGGCTGAAATCTACCAATTTGCTAACGCCATTGTGGTGAAGAACAATGCAATTAAAACTCCTCTTGATAATTAACCCAGATCCATCTTCCACTGCATCTCTGCTGATTGTGTAAACGGTCGTTACGAAAGAGCTATGAATATTCATTAGACATGAGTGGTCCTGAGATTTTTCCGTCATTTCGTCTGTTTGCGGGTTGGGTGGGTGGGTGGAGATAGCGGTGGGGGAGGAAAAATATAGCAATGCAAATTGAAATGCATAACTGTTATTGCAAATGAAATTTGGCATCAATCAGCACTCCATCGCTATCTGTCTGGGTGACATTTCCATCTCGCTGTTTGTTCGTTCTTTGTGTTAGCTCTTTAGCTCTTCACAGCCCGACACTCTTCTCGCTCTTAAAGTGCTCAGTAAACAGGGCTGATGCAATCCGCTGCAAGCGTCTGATCTGCAGCCTCCACCCGGGTTGAGATGAGGCCAGCACTGTGTCACCAGAGGGGGATATCTTCACGAGGAGATGGGAAACGCTATTTATTACAACGACTTCATGCTTTTACTACAGCAATTATTATTTTACTTTACCAGTGCTAACACTACCATCATCACTGCTTTACCACTGCTAATATTACCACGACGACATAGTATCAATGCTACTACTAGTACTATTCGTACTGGTCTTATTGCTACTAATGTTGCTTCTTCTTTACTAATACTACCATCCCCACTACTGCTATTCCACTCCTTATATTACTATTACTATCACAAACAACACTACTATATAACCCCTAATATTACTACTACTTTCACTACTACTACTATGACTACCACAAAAAGTTTTACTTATATGACTATTACTACTATACTACTGCTACCACTACTAATACTACAAATAATACGACTACTCAGGCAGGTTGTCGTTACGCATGAGGCAGCTGTGGATTTTGGACTCCATTTTCTCTTTCTAGCAAATAAATGGTGACTTGTGTTCAATCGGTGGACATGAATACCCTGGACAAAAAAAGTGTGTAACACATCATAATCGAGGCACGAAATATATAGCCTGTATATCATGACAACAGCGTCGGTGGAGCGATATCACTGCGGGACTTCTGCGGGGGCTGAATGAACAGGCAAAGATACAGAGAGGATGAGAGAGAGAGAGAGGATGAGAGCGAGGGAGGATGAGAGTGCGAGTGAGTCAGAGCGGGTGAGAGATAAAGAGAGTGAGAGTGAGAGAGGTCGAGAGAAACCTTTCATGATAAAAACTGCCCCGCTCACAAGCCGATAAATTGGGAGATGACACAAGTCACGGCACAACAAAAGGGGAGAACATTGGACGGGGACCCTTCAGTGAGAAACTGATGAGACCGTGCCTGGAAGAACTGTCTCTGAGAGACAACACGGGGCCCGCTTCCTAGAAGACTCCCGGATAAAGACAACGTCCCTCCAGAGGTGGACTTGGCATCGCTCCAAAAGTCGACTGCGGCTGGGCTATTTTTAAGTTGCACGGTAGTTTGCTAAATGTACTTTAAAGGAGCTCAGTGCTTTTTATCTGTGCATTGTGTGTGTATCTAACATAGATATATATATATCTATATATATACAATATATATTTACATACAAACATACTGTAGATTAATACAAATACAAGCAATCACATGAATGCATTTTTATATTTTTGCAGATAATTAACGTGATTATTTTTATACAAACGAAAATATCACCAAACATGATTTTGCATCCCAGGATTTTCCTTTTACACGAGACGCGACACGTTCAATAACGCATCGCGCAGACGCATCACTCACCATGTGACAGCGGGTTTCATCAGTTGGTAGAGAGCAGAGACCGAAAAAAGAGGTTAACTGTGCGTTAAATGCTGGTGCATAGTGAGCGCGCCCTTTCCTTTGATTCCCTTTCATCTGGCACAAAAAAAACATATTTTTTCTGTGTGGGGAATCAAAACAGATCAACTTCTGACGTTTCCTTTAATGTTGAATGTTTCGCGCCTCATCAGCCAGATTGAGCTAGCTATTAGAACAGCATGTGGAGATGGTGACCCGTCGATTCTTTGGAGGATGTCTTTGATGTGGAGGGCATCATGTCCTGTTATGGTATACTTATTTGCGGTCATGCGAGTATGTCATACTGTATAAACTGGTGTGTCTGTATGTGTGTTTGTTTTTGTGTGTGTGTGTGTGTGTGTGTGTGTGTGTGTGTGTGTGTGTGTGTGTGTGTGTGTGTGTGTGTGTGTGTGTGTGTGTGTGTGTGTGTGTGTGTGTGTGTGTGTGTGTGTGTGGTGTGTGGTGTGTGTGTGTGTGGTGTGTGTGTGTGTGTGTGTGTGTGTGTGTGTTTGATGTGTGTGTGTGTGAGTTCAGTGGGTGTTGGCAAACTATTCTCTTCGGTTTCTTTTTGGACTAGTTTCAAAAATGAATTTTTGCCACAGCTATAAGAAAGTTTGTATCTGGTGAAGGTCAAGATCCCTTCCACATTACAATTACATCTCAAGCTGGAGTTTGTTTAGCTTTCACTAAAAAAGCTAAACAAAACTCACTTCAGTGATTTTCTACAAACGGTATGAGAAATCCAGGAACCGTGGAGAAAATATTCATATTAATAGCAACTCCCTATCGGCTTCTAACTCCTACCGACTGACTCTTACCGCGGCTCCGCTTGTGTATTGCTGATTGCAGAACTGTGAATATTCTAGTAAACAGCTTTCTGAGGATTTCTTACTCTAAGTGTTTATGGTAGCTGACAAGCTGTGCCAATCACTTAAATTAAACAGCAAAAGGGTTCAAGTGTGCATGTAGCCTAACATTAAAACACTCTGTTCGGAAGGTAGCACGGAGCTAGAATTAAACAGCAGCAGCAGGGCGAACCAGCTAATGCAAAGGGGGTAGAAAACGATGCTTTGAATCATGAATACAGTATAATGGTATGCACTTGAATCCCGATGAAACGCAGGGGGACTGATGTGGTTTGGTTGATTTATGAGCCATCAGTGTGTTAATTAATTTGATGAGGCGGAATGTCTCTATCAAGGAGGGTCACCCCAAACACAAGAGTGCAGTTTCTTATTTTTCTCTCTTCTCTGGATTTAATATCAGCAGAGCACAATCAAGAGAAGAAATAAAGACATATTCAGAGGGAGAAAAAACACAATTAGATGGATGGAATAGCCTGTCAAATGTTCCCATTTTCATTTTACTTCCAACAAATTAATCCGCAGCAAAGGACAGTCATAAAACTCTGCATCTCTGACATTGCGGGGCTGACTGACAGATTCTAAGAGGTAGATTAATTTTGTCAAAATATGATGGGGGTCTCAAAGCCATTGGGAGAAGAAATGAGAATGTCGCAAGCAATTTTTCTGCCAAATAGAATAGCCATCATCTCAACTTTCAATCTGCTCCTTCTTCACGTACAGCTGTCATTGCAACCCTCTTTTGGCTGACGAATAAAAACTAAAAAAGGATGAGTTGATTCTGCATTTTTTGAATGGCGCCAGTGTCTGGCAGCCCATCACACCACTGCTTAATCCAAGGTACAAGTAAGGATGAGCAAAGGAGCCAGGATCCGAACTGTGAACCCTGACCTCCACAGCCTCTTTGAGATCCGAACTGTCGAACTCTGATACTCCACAGCCTCTTTGAGATGGCTTCCTACTCTGCATACCTCCACCTTGCCCACCCCCCCCCACCCCCCACCCCGCCCCCCACCCCCCACCCCCCACTGCTGATTTATCTATCAGCCACTGGGGAGCATCGACTGGGCGCGCTGCGATGGGGGCCATTACACCCGGAGGGAGATTCACCTTGCCAGGCATCTGGCTCAAATGAAAAGCTTAAAGGAGCACATTAACTCATCAATAAGCGAGCATGAAGATGAAAACACCTGTCAGCGGCCCGGCAGACATAACGGATCACAGGAGGGCTCCCCTATTGTATTGAAGACAGGTCAGGGGAGACAGAATGCTGGAAGAACACACCGTCAACATATAGATACACATTGCACTGGGCTTTGGGGGCGGGGGGTCTTGGGGGAGATTGGAGACGGTTGATCCCAGTTGGATTTTCGTTTCAGACAAGGTCACCAAATTGCTTTCACAGTTGTGTATTATCTAGGAACATTGAAACCGATTGACCACTTCTAAAACGGTTCGCATCTTAAAATTGACTCGAAAACAACATGTGTTTTGATCAGTTGCTTTTCTTTTACTTGATCTTATGAAGATTTTAAATCAGAGAAATATTTAAGAGATGATTCAACCGAACACAACATTCATCACCAGATGTATTGTCGTTATTTTTTGTTTTTTTCCTTGCATCCATGACTTTGGGACAGACACAGACGGTTGCCCTAAATGGTGCTTTCTAGTGGCTATACAACACTGTGTGACAAACACATTAAGGGTGGGTGTCCAAGAGCTCGATGCATCACTCAGCAGCAGTTACAAACCATTTACCACGCGGAGGTGGACGCTGCTTTCCTTCCTTATGTTCTTCACACTATTACCGGCATCATTCTCACTCATAGACAAACTGCTAAAATGGTCCGTACATCTTCACGCACCATTTGAGTTTATTTTGTGCTTTCGTACATTTTCTTCTTGTTATCAATTATGCTAAAACCTTTCCGGTGAGTCACTCAGTTAATTGAGCCTCAATCGGAGGACTCATATTTGTGACAAATGAAATTACATGTTTCGCCAGAACACATTAAGTTACGTCATATTTGGTTGCCATTAGGTGTGCGCTGTATGCCGTATAACATTTGCTAGTTAAAAAGTTGTCAAAATCGTTTTTCAATATTATCAGGCAATGGACATAAACACATCCAATACCTGATCTCATGTTGTACATCATGAAACAAATATATACAACACTGTATATACAACACTGTGTATATACATATACACATGTAAAAAGGCCATGCAACATTGTTTGTTAGATAAAGCCATAAGGTATTTCTTGACTTTGTTAGGAAGGTTGAATTTTTTTATCACAAGTTAAGCATTAGCTAAGAGTTCATTGAACGTAAAAAACTGGTCTAGTAACCATTTACTAGTGGTATTCATGTTTACTAATGGCTTTCATGTTAGGTAAGGTAATGGTTTTTCACGATAAGGGTATTTGTCTATACGTTATGTAACAGGGTCATGCAAATTTGGATTTCCGTAGGGGTAACACTAACCCTGTGCAAATTCTATATAATAAGGATTACTTCTGCATTGAGTACGGTTAATTAATGGTTCATTAATTTATTTTAAAGTGTCACCGAAACATTAAATGGGCAAGCATTATATGTCCACCGAACAATTCATAAGGTAGCACCAAAGGGGTATCCTTCCTCCTCTCAACACCAGGTCATTACAACAGCTTATTACATCAGAAATTAGGTAGCCAAGGGTGAAAAAGATTTCCAACATAAATCATTCTCCCCTCCTTCCAACTGAACATATAATGGACCGTGTAACCTTAGCAATAATCCTGTTCAACACTTCCTAAGACATTTCAGGCCAAAAGGAGACTTCTGATAAGACCTGTCTTATGTATCTCCCTCCCTAGGCGCTGCTGAGGGGATGTGGAGGTCTAGTCACTATAATGACTTAATGAATAAATAATAACATACCTTGGAATGTTGCCAGGATGTGTTGTAGCCTTATTGTTTTTATCTTTAATTTTTAATGTAAGTTTATAATGTTCCAAAAAAAAGGAAGACAGGAAAAACTGCAGAATAAAACAAAGATGATCTCAGAAAGATTTTAAAAGTTTTTCTTCACAAGAGCAGAGGAAAGAGCATAAAGAAAGGCATAACGACGGGAGGATAAAGGAACTGAGATGAAGATAGCAGGAGGAGGGGGCACTAGACAATCAGGTGTGAATACTCATTTTGTCATAACTCTGTCTCACGCTGGGTCCTGCATGGTGTCAACGGGATTCTTTCACACGTGCTCGTCGGTGCACATCTGGGGCTGGTGAGTCAGCATGGAGGACATTAGGGTGCGGGGTAGGGTGCCGTCGTCTGAGACCCAATTGGGCTCCAGAATCCTGAATCTCTGCCAGGATTGTGGTGAGGCAGACACCTGTACGGGCCGGGTACTGGGGCTGTTCTTAACAAAGCCAGACAGTATTTACACTTCTGTGTGACACTAGTGTGTATCCCTAAGGATAAGGAAGGTACGCAGATCAAAGACAGTGTACACTAGTGTGTCATGTCCTGGGGAAAGGAGATTGAGGAGGGGGGGATCGTCACAGATTATAATATGTGTTGATAAAATTGAGTTGTTGCATTAGGATATTTCATCAGCATTTGTCTCATAACAACCTTTGCTTCATGCTCACAAAGCTACATTTTCCCCATTACATTTTTGGGCAGCATGACTAATGTTTATTCTCTGAGTCTCCTAAACAAATGTTTGGCTGATAAAATCACCACTTCCGATTAGATGACCCAATCATTTTACCTTTCAAAAATGTTTTCTGAATATTTTACAATTTTTTTAGCCTAGGTATGACCCAAGTTAACTTCTATTTACTTGCCACAGTTATATAAATTATTATGAGCGAATAGAAAAAGTATAGGATTCAGAAGCTTCAGTACAAAACAACAATGGCTTACAACTCCACAAGTGAATTTTTTTAAACCCCTTTTCTGCACATAAAAATCAATTCCAGCCCTACCAAAGAGTGTGCAACTCTGTACAACAACTTTTAATGATGGACATGGTAAAAACAAGTTTTTTACGGGTACTAGTTACATCTTTTTGTTTCAAAACTCCTTGTAGCTTTAGACTTTTAATTTGGCGAGAACCAGTTGCATTTGTTGTGTTTGATACACCTCACTAAATTCATTATTTATCTGCTGCCTAAGAGTCAAAGCGATAGTACTTTGACAACATTTGCAATTCCTCTTTTTTATTTTATGGCTCTCTTTATAGCCTCTGTAAGCAATGTTCTCGAAATAAAATAGCCAATAACAAATTATAGTGTCCAACATTTGTTCTTTTTTAAGCATCTAATGTGAGATTCATACTACACACTGTGTACCTTCGGATACTGTTGCACGACTCTTGTAGGATTAATTTTAATTAGCACTCGACAAATGTGTTTTTAACACATTAGTAGCCATTTTGATGAAAAATGGTGAAATTTGTTTCTTTAGGTTGAAGAGCTATTGCACCGAGTTGCTGCCTTTTGGTTTCGTTGGGAAAATGAGGAAGAGAGAAGCCTGGCATGTTCAGATAAGGCTCTATAACAGTAATAACATTTTCACAAAGCCCATTAATTGAGAGTCTAGAGGTAATTGCTACGTTTCCTGCGGGTTGACTCTGTTGTTCATGCTGACAACTGTCAAACTGACAAACAACAAGTTGTGGAATATGGATTTCCCCCCCTCTCAGCGCCTGTTAATAACCTACCATCTGAGCATTGCCGAGGGAAACTGTCAAGATGGCATCAGTGATAAAATGTTAACATGTGACAAAAAGCACCTGCCTGCAAGAGGAATTATTCAATATAAAATTGAATTTGTACAACTTTCATGAAAACCCTTTTCTTAAGCTTTACCAGAGGGAAAAAATATTGATTAGGAAGGAAGAGAACAGGTTTAAAGTATTTTTTCAAACTTTTTCATCAGTGGACTGCCACAACACAAATGATGACATAGGGGACATTAATTATAGAGACCTTCACTATGGATCTAGGGCATTGCATCATGTTGGACAAGGCCCAGAAATACAATACAACATTATAGGCAATACACAAGAAATGATTAAAATTAAGTCAACACAGGTAAATGTTACATAAGCAAGGACACAATATCCAAGCATGCAATTAATGTGTGTGAATCAGAGCAGCCTTTCATTCATATATTATTAAGACAGAAGACAAGTTTGTTAGTTTGAGTCAGAGTGAGGTCAGAGCGAGTTCTGAAGGCAGGTTGAACACATATTCCCATGGCTATAGAGAACATAATTTTAACCTGAAAGAAGTAGTTCTTCTTTAAGAAATATATGTTTTATTCTCTCCCAAAAAACCCACCTAAATAGGTATAATGTGGTTAGTGTTGATTAAAGTCCATATTTCAGTGGGAGAGCTGCTCTCTCTCCCGGCTCTCTCTCTCTCTCTCTCTCTCTCCCGGCTCTCTCTCCCGGCTCTCTCTCTCTCTCTCCCTCTCCCTCTCCCTCTCCCTCTCCCTCTCTCTCTCTCTCTCTCTCTCTCTCTCTCTCTCTCTCTCTCTCTCTCTCTCTCTCTCTCTCTCTCTCTCTCTCTCGCATCTCTCCTCTCGCTCTGTCTCTCTCTCTCCCTCCCTCTATCGGTCTCGCTCTCTCTCTCCTCTCTCTCTCTCTCTCTCTCTCTCTTCTCTCTCTCTCTCTCTCTCTCTCTCTCTCTCTCCCTCCTTTTGTTCCCAGACACACCAGGTGGTGTCACGGCAGTCTGCTGGAATGCAAATGTGTCCCCAACACCGCTTCAGTAGCACAGATCCCCCCCATTTGTCATAGGACGTGTTCATTAGCCACAGCTTTGGGCCCAAAATTAGTGTCAGAACAAGATATCCTGGCTGTGTGATGAATCCACCTGCAAGCCCCTGCCTTGTGTGATTCTCCCCCCCCCCCCCCAGACACACACACAGTCGCACACCCACAACACACACATGCACCATCTCTGTCATCATCTCAGACCAAATCCCCCTCCCCCACTTCTTCTTTACTCCTTGACGAACGTCCTTCACATCTCTCCCCATCTCTCCCTCTCTCTCTCTATGTCTCTCTCTCTCTCTCTCTCTCTCTCTCTCTCTCTCTCTCTCTCTCTCTCTCTCTCTCTCTCTCTCTCTCTCTCTCTCTCCTCTCTCTCTCTCTCTCTCTCTCTCTCTCTCTCTCTCTCTCTCTCTCTCTCTCTCTCTCTCTCTCTCTCTCTCTCACTCCCACTCTCTCTCTCTCTCTCTCTCTCTCTCGCAACCACCGTCTCGCTCAGTGTCTCTCTATCCCTCCCTCTATCGGTCTCGCTCTCTCTCTCTCCACTTCTCCTTCCCCTTTTTTTTTTCTTTTCCATCCAGAAGTATTTGTCAACAAAGCTTTGACACGGCAAGGGCCAGTGCCCCCTCCAACAGCACCACTTCCACCATCACCATCACCACCAACACCATCACCACCACCACCAACCACTTCCTCCTCCTCCTCCTCCTCCTCCTCCTCCTCCTCCTCCTCTCTCCTCCTCCTCCTCCTCCTCCTCCTCCTCCTCCTCCTCCCTGCCTCCTCCTCCTCCTCCTCCACCTCCACCAGAGGACGTCGTCACATTACCCTTCCAGATGGCGGACGGTAATGTAGCGTCGGATACCAAGGTGTTCCGAGCCCATCATAATAAGGAGAGATCTGTCAGCGACGGCTGTCATTGAGTCATAACCTTGTGACGCATGTTTCGCCGGGGCGGCGTCTCGTCGCACGGCGCGCCCTGAACGTGCGCTCGTCGTGATGCCATGGTAACCTTGTCACTAGGGCGACGGCAGCTACATGTGTTGATAGATGGAGAAGTTGTTGTTGTTGTGTGTGTGTATGTGTGTGTGTTTGTGTTGGGCTGGGGGGCGGGTGGGGAGGTTGCGGGGTGATTGCTAGGGGGAGGTCAGTCGCAGTAATTGCGCGCCACCTCATCTGAAGAGCTATTATTATTATTATTATTATTATTATTATTATTTGTATGCGTGAGTTATTTGCATGACAGGATTGAGGTCAGTGTGTGTGTTGGGGAAAATGAATGCAAATGCTTTGTACTTTATTTAAGAGGATCCTCCCTTCATGGACGTTTTGTGTCGTCCTAGAAATAAAAAATCGCTTTGAAATATTGTCAGGGTACGCCTGTGTGTGTATGTGTGCGTGCGTGTCTGTGTGTGGGGCTGGGTAGTTGTGTGTCTGCTGGAGCAGATACACACAGCAGCTTTGATTTTGTGTCTTATAGACATTTTATAATTAACTATTGACAATATATTCATCTCTATATATATAGTACAAAGTGTTTACGCTGTAGTGACTTTTAGTACTATTTGATCTATTACTTTACATTTATTTACATTTATTCTGCTCTCATTTACACATTGTGCAAAAACAATTATACATCAAGGTTAATGTATTTATTCATCCCTCAATCATTTGGATTGAAACTTCGATCCATACAGCAAAAACAGTAGCAACAGAGTTAGTTACAAATAGACTACACATAGTATATGGTTTATTTATTCATTAAACAGACGTACAGGATAAGACAAAACTTCAACAATGACTTCCATAAATTCATATGTGTGTGATCGAAACTTTTCCAAAATGTTGTTTCCACACAAACAAAACAAAAGACCTCCGCCCCGCGTGCCATTTCCCCCTGTCGCCAATGGCCCATGTATGACGCATATTTCACGGGGCGCATCCACACCCAAGCACCTGTCCCTGGACAAAAAAACGCTAAAGACGGTGCGGATGGACACTCAGTCACGAGCGAACGACAGCGACATCGCCCTCTTCATTGGCGTAGACAACGCCCCCACTTCCCCTGCCCCCACACTCCTCCCCTGTTCCCTACGTGGTAATGGTTTTACTGACCTCTGCCTCCCCATTACGGCACGCCTCGCCCAACATCAACCCTCAGACAGCATCACTCCTCAACGTCGCGTCCAGCCATTATGAACGCAACCGGGGCTGTCTCTACTGCCGGATGCCCCTCCCTCCTTCCCTCTCCCCCCCCCCCAGCTCCAAGCCGGTGTGCGCCTCCCCCCCCCCCCCCACGACAACGTGGAGGAGCACGGCGGTAGCATCTGGGGCCAGGGCTGGCGACAGTGACCCTGACGAAGGGCTAATTAGCCAAATGTTTTTCACAAACAGATGCTGGAAATAGGACGGCGACGGAATAGCGGCCCAGAATGGAAACTCATAATTAGGAGGATTGTCAGGATGTTGTTTGTTTTCTTTCGTTTTGGGTGCGGTGGAGGGTGATGGGTTTTCAACCAATGCTTAGCAACATGAGTCTACGTCAGAGTGTGTGTGTGTGTGTGTGTGTGTGTGTGTGTGTGTGTGTGTGTGTGTGTGTGTGTGTGTGTGTGTGCCCCTGTGTGTTTTTGTGTGCCCCTGTGTGTGTGTGTATACACACGTGTTGGTTGGTAGACGTCCGCGCCATGTCACC
>OLKM01004685.1:0-20633 GCA_900291075.1 Melanogrammus aeglefinus | reverse complement strand
ATATAGAGTAGCAGTAGCACGATGTAATCCAATCCAACTCACCAATATTTGGGTGCTTCAGTAAGCGACAAATTCGAGCCTCTCGGTCCAACTTCTGGTGGTCTAAGAAAGCAAATACAGAAAGTTAAGATAATTAATCTATATTATTTAATAATATATCTATATAGTACAATGCTCTGTACTATATAGATACAGACAAAGATACACAAGTTAGGATAGTATTATATAATAATATATCTAACGCTCAATACTATATAGATACTGACCTATAAAGTTAGAAAATATTAAATTAAAATATATCCATAAACTGGGGCTAGTCGTCGGTGTGCTTTAAAAGGGATGAGTACATTTTGTGATTGTATGGGCAACTACTGAAGTGATGCTAGTGGGTCAAATGTTCTAGAGTTGCTTTTATATAGCTCAGTCGCCTGGCAGCAAAAGGCTGCTGAGCTATATAAACTCTACAACCAACAGGGTGCTTTTGTTGTACAGTGGCAGGCTTTAAGAGGAACAACGACGCCTGGGGAAGGGTTGATAATGGACAGAATGCTACAGAGTCCGGAACATCTTAGATTAAGCATCAAGAGAGCAGGTTGTAGATTTCATATATAGTGTCTTGCATTTGAGTATTATAGGCATATTTTGTAGTATTATATGAATATTAAGGTATTATAGGAGTATTATGGTATCATAGGAGTATTAAACTATATTATAGGAGTATGAGAGTATTATATGAGTATTAAATGGTATAACAATAGGAGTATTATATGATATAATAGCAGTTAATAAGGTATTATAGCAGTATTACAGGATTATTATATTGTAATGTTGGAAAATTAAAATTGTACGGAGCCTTATACAGTATTATACAGTATTATAATAGCATTCAATTGTAATATGGAAGTATTATACGATATTATATGAGTATTATATGACTCTACTGACCTCTACTGGTGAGTTTCTTGGTGTTGATGATTTTGGCAGCGTACTCCTGGCCTGACAGCACCTTCACGCAGCGGCGGACGATCGAGAACGCTCCTCTGGCAGGAACACAACGTAACAATACTCAGCATGTATACATATACTGTATGCACAAATACATGTAACATATCATATTCAGAGGCTTTAGACAGTAGTCAGGGTACATTTTTTGTCACTTTATTTTGTTGTACATTTTATACCAAAATTATTCCATTGACATTTATGGCCAGCAATCTACACTCCAAAAGCCGATCAGCGATGCAGGCAGCGAAGGACAGCTGGCCATCTAGGGTCACACTCTGTCCGAGTCGCACGCACCACAGAATGGTTGATATTGATTGGGAAGTCATTGATGGTAGATGGCTTCCCTAGGGAAGAGGAGCTCATGCCGGACCCGATTGAACTTGGGGTGGTGTGTTGACAACCACTGAGATGTCAGCCATACAGAAATTGCCGCTGCAACCGTGGTTTCAGGCCTCTAAAAACCCTGAATTCGTTGTCATCAGTATAGCTTTGGTAGGAAAAGTCATGTGAGTGGATGCCAAAGCCCAGTGACTTGGTGTTCAGAGAGATTAGGATGGGACCCAGAACGGAACCCTGAGGGACCCCAGTGTTGGGACTCCAAGTTTCAGACATGATTCTTTCCAGTTTCCTCTGTAGGTGAGATCCGTGTGGTAGGATGATCTGGTGGTTCACTTTGTTCGAAGGCTGCTGAAAGGTCCAACACAGTGGCTATTGAGGAGAGTAGGGCTGTTCTAGCAGTATGAAGTTCATCTTTGTTGGAGACTCAGTTGATTCTGCTTGCTGAGGGTCCAGAGGATTGTTCAGCAATCCTCTGATATCCAGAGAGCTGGGAAAAGACTGGAATTTTTTGGGAATAAATGATGGAAGAAAGAGCAGTCTTAAATTCTTCACCTCAGATGGGTTTAGTGTTCTTTAAAAGAGGAATCACTCTCGCTGCTTTAAGAGTGTTCGGAATACAAGCAGTCATTAAAGAGCTGTTGATGAGATGCATGAGGAAAGGAAGGAGTTGGAGAGAAGAAGGTGAGTTCTACGGGTCAATAGAGTCTGACCTTCTCTACAGGTCAATAGAGTCTGACCCTCTCTACAGGTCAATAGAGTCTGACCCATTCTACAGGTCAATATAGTCTGACCTCCTCTACAGGTCTATTGAGTCGGACCTCCTCTACAGGTCAGTAGAGTCTGATGTCCTCTACAGGTAAATAGAGTCTGACCCGTTTACAGGTCAATAGAGCCTGACTGGCTAGGACCATTACCATATCACCCCCTATGGTTGATGTTAGCTGCTTTGACCAGTATGCTACACCCTATGGGTGTTTTTACCTGCTAGGATCACCATGCTAAATCCCTAGGGATGGTGCGAGGTAGGAACACCACCATACTACACCCTAGGAGGGTGTTAGGTAGCTCAACCCTGCTTCAACCTAGAGATGGATTTAGGTTCTAGGGCCATCATGCTAGCCTTTACGGGTGGTGTTAGCTGCTAGGACTACCATGCAACACCCTAGTGGTGGCGGTAGCTATGCTACATACTTGGTGGTGCTAACTATGCTACATATTGGGTGTAGCTAGCTATGCTATATAGTGGGTGTAGCATGGTGGTGGTCCTTTGGTCCACTACTTATGGAAATTAGATCTTTAAGTTTGTGATTTTGAACACTTGCATTTCAGAAAACAACTTAAACAATTTAATAAATCAAAAATATCATATACTTACAATTATATATATATATATAATATTTATCTATCTTCTACCTCTATGTGAATATGTAGGCCTATACATCCATACACAGGCACACACAGCTGGGGAAAACTATACATTTATTCATAATATAGATATAATTTTTTTTGATGAGGTTACATAAATAAAATGCTATCAATTAAATAACACGAAACATTACGAGAAGCAGCCTAACGCGCTTCCTGCTTTGTACGATGACTTGATTACAACTTGCTGGGGCTCCTGAATCCTCCCTATCCTCCACCCACCTACACCTTATGTAACTCTGAGCTGCCTGCGCGCGCACACGTCTGTGTGTGCGCTTGTGTAGGTGGACTGTGTGTGTGTGTGTGCGTGTGTGTGAGTGCATCTGTGTAGGTGGATTGTGTGTGTGTGTGTGTGTGTGTGTGCGTGTGCGTGCATGAGTGTGTGTAGGTGGATTGTGTGTGTGTGCGCGCGTGTGGGTAGATGGAGTGTGCATGCAAGTGTATGCGTGTGGGTAGGTGGATTGTGTGTGTGTGCGCGCGTGTGGGTAGATGGAGTGTGCATGTAAGTGTATGCGTGTGGGTAGGGGTAGGTGGATTGTGTGTGTGTGTGTGTGTGCGTGTGTGTGGTTAGATGGAGTGTGTGTGCGTGTGGGTAGCTGGTGCGCGTGTGTGTGTGTGCGCGCGTGTGTGTAGGTGGACTGTGTGTGTAAGTGTGCATTTGTGTTTGTAGGTGGAGCGCGAGTGTGTGTGTGTGTGTATGTGCGTGTGTGTAGGTGGAGTGTGTGTGTGTGTAGGTAGGCGGAGCGTGTCTGTGTGTGTGCTTGTGCGTGTAGGTGGATTGTGTGTGTGTGTGCGTGCCTGTGTGTGTAGGTGGATTGTGTGTGTGTGCGTGCCTGTGTGTGTAGGTGGAGAGTGGGATGGGGTCAGAAGGGTCCCTCAGTTTGCTCTCTCCCTCCACCCTCCTACTTTCTCCACCTGATCCGCGAGCTATGCTCATTTTAATTCTCAATTACTAGAACGCACTTTCTAGATTGTTCCGGCACAAAGCACATTGTAGACATAAATCATGTAGACTCCTTAACCCATGGGTTGGACAGGGACGGTGGGTCCTTCCAAGAACAAGAACAATAATGAGTTTCCACAGTGATAAAATGGATAGATTACATAAAATACTTACTTCCCCAGTTCCTCAAACATCTGGAACTCCTCTGTGAAGCGGGTGCAGATTACCGTCGTCATGGTGATGGGTTGTGTCAGATGTTTCCCCAGCGATGGAATCCGATGTCGCTCTTTCTACCTTTCGATCACTGTCTAAATATTCAGATGTCCATCTACCTCCCTCCCTACCTACCTACCACCATCCCCAAGTCAGAATGAACTAAAAGAACAGTCCCTCAGTGGGAGAGACAGCAGTCCGGTCCCTGTTGGTCCTTGTGTCAAGCAGGAGAGAGAGGGATGAAAGATGGATGGAGCAAGAAGAGAAGTAAGAGTGAAAGAGAGAGAAAGGTTTTCTGTCATTTGAGCCCTCCCAATCAACTTCCTTATCAACCAATCGCAACACAGACTCTCTCTGTGCCTCTCTCCCATGCACACATACACAGTCCAACTGTCGCCATAGCAACTGCCTCCTCTTTCTCCCGAGAAGACAGACGGAGAGCTTTGAACACAGAAACCTAAAATATACAACATTTAAATATATAATCAAATAGACAAGTGCATGCAGGAATATGGAAGACATATTCATCTATATTGATTCATGTATATATATATATACACACCAATATATATACTACCTACCCACACACACAAATATATAACTACCCCCCCCACACACACACACACACACACACACACACACACACACACACACACACACACACACACACACACACACACACACACACACACACACACACACACACACACACACACACACACACACACACACACGACAGGGCTGACAGATTCACACGATAATTCAGTGCAATTAAAATGATTTATTAATGTATTGATAATTGTTTTAAGCAAAATGATCTATCTCTAGCTGTAGTGCATGCTGAAAGCTACCAATAGCAACATCCCATGAAATCTGTTGGTGATGGTAAACCCTGTGTGTGTGGGGGTGGGAGAAAATACTAAACATTGTTTTCAAGTGATAGTGCTTTATTTAATTAAAATATATCTCCAGCATCAGTCAATCAGGTTACACTTGCCTAAATAAACCAGACTGGATAGTCCAGACCAGACTGGAGCAGTCCAGACCAGACTGGAGCAGTCCAGACCAGACTGGAGCAGTCCAGACTAGACTGGAGCAGTCCAGACCAGACTGGAGCAGTCCAGACCAGACTGCACTTGACCGGACCAGTCTAGAGAGGTGCCCGTCACTAAACCAAGACCAGAGTGGAGCAGTCTGTCTGGAGTCTGGTCTAGACCGGACCGATCCGGACCAGACTAGACCATACTGGAGCAGTCGGTCTTGAGTCTGGACTGGTCCAGTCTAAACCGGAATGGAGTAGACTGGTCTTCCCTAGACTCATCAGGACTAGAGTGGACCAGTCTAGACTAGAGGTCTAATCAGTCTGGAGTCTGGACTAGACTGGTCTTTACTGGACCGGCCTGGCTGGACTCTGGACCAGTCTCACTTAGACTGAACTCGACTGTCTGTAGACTAGACTAGACTAGTCTGGATTCTGGACCAACCTAGTCTAGACTGGATACGACTGGACTAGCGTGGACCAGAGGGTTTAAGGGTCAGTTCCCAACAGGTTCAGGCTGGACCGGATCCGCTGCGCTGAAGGCCAGCAGCTCTGGGCTCAGGTTCCGGGTCTCTGCGATGAGGCGCTTGATGCCGACCATCCATTGGCTGACTTCAGTCACATGGTCCACCATGAGGGAGCGGTGGATATCGTCAGCCGCGCTCCAATGAGAGCTCTTCATTTCTAGAAAGAGAGACAGACAGGTGATAGGAGACAGATAGGTGATAAGAGACAACACAGGTGATAGGAGACAGACAGGTAATAGGAGACAGATAGGTAATAGGAGACAGATAGGTGATAAGAGACAGACAGGTGATAGGAGACAGATAGGTGATAAGAGACAGACAGGTGATAGGAGACAGACAGGTGATAGGAGACAGACAGGTGATAAGAGACAGACAGGTGATAGGAGACAGATAGGTGATAAGAGACAAGACAGGTGATAGGAGACAGATAGGTGATAAGAGACAAGACAGGTGATAGGAGACAGACAGGTAATAGGAGACAGATAGGTGATAAGAGACAGACAGGTGATAGGAGACAGATAGGTGATAAGAGACAGACAGGTGATAGGAGACAGACAGGTGATAAGAGACAGACAGGTGAAAAGAGACAGACAGGTGATAGGAGACAGACAGGTGATAGGAGACAGACAGTTGGTAGGAGACAGACAGGTAAGAGAGACCGCGAGAACTCTACACCCCACCACAATACACCCCACCCTACCCCTATAGACCACCCCACCCCTATAGACCACCCTACCCCTATAGACCACCCTAGAGACCACCCCACCCCTATAGACCACCCTACCCCTAGAGACCACCCCACCCCTATAGACCACCCTACCCCTATAGACCACCCCACCCCTATAGACCACCCTACCCCTATAGACCACCCTACCCCTAGAGACCACCCCACCCCTAGAGACCACCCTACCCCTAGAGACCACCCCACCCCTATAGACCACCCTACCCCTAGAGACCACCCCACCCCTAGAGACCACCCTACCCCTAGAGACCACCCTACCCCTAGAGACCACCCCACCCCTATAGACCACCCTACCCCTATAGACCACCCTACCCCTAGAGACCACCCCACCCCTAGAGACCACCCCACCCCTAGAGACCACCCTACCCCTAGAGACCACCCTACCCCTAGAGACCACCCCACCCCTAGAGACCACCCTACCCCTAGAGACCACCCCACCCCTAGAGACCACCCCACCCCTAGAGACCACCCCACCCCTAGAGACCACCCCACCCCTAGAGACCACCCTAGAGACCACCCTACCCCTAGAGACCACCCCACCCCTATAGACCACCCCACCCCTATAGACCACCCCACCCCTAGAGACCACCCCACCCCTAGAGACCGTGACTGAAGGTAACGTTTACACAATTTTACAACATGAACTCGTTTCTGAACCCAAGTCAGGTCAGATTGATTTCATCGTCATGGTGGTGTGGTCAACAGCACTCTATGGTCCAACGCTACTTCTGACGTCATCAAACTACGCCTTTAGTTTCGGCCCCCAGCAGCAGAAACTACCGGTTTTATCTTACCTTGTGGAGCAGCTTAAAGGTAACGATCGAGGCAGGGAGCGGTAATGACCGGAGAGTGAGAGCCGGTAGGTGTAACAATAATCAGAAGGGGATCGGGTCGGACCAGTAATTGGAGAAAGGAAGTGAGACAGGAAGTGGAGGCGTTACCTAGTGTCAGTGCGTTCATGCGTCTCTTGACCGTAGAGGACAGACGTCCAGACGTCCAGCTGTCCTCCAGGAGCCGCAGACGCTTAGCGATGTCTTCACACACCTGCCTCTGAGGTCAAAGGTTAGGGTTAGGGTTAGGGGTCCAGCAAGGTGCCCTCATTTGACTCCAGCGGACGACGGTCGGACTTACGGAGACGTTCTGACGACAGGCCTCCAGGGCCTGAGCGAGGACAGAGCTCACTGCCTGGAGGTCGGGCTCCGGCTGGGGGTCTGGCTCCGCCCGGGGGCCACACAGGGCCTTGTCGGGCCCTGAGGGGGGCCGGGACATGGGACACGGACCACATGGAGTCAGACAACACCATCAGAGGGACGACTGCAGTGAGGACATCGGTATTCAACTACACAGACTGGCCCCCCTTAGATAGTTTGTGCTCCAAAACATTCAAATGTGTCAGATAATTTCGGGTATAACATCTGCAAAATAGAGTATTACGTCACATGACATCAGCCTCTATCATGTGACTTGCTTGAGGAAAACAGTGCCCCCTGCTGTCAAAACCCAACCTGCACTACAGGTGTGTGAAGAAATGACTCATGATCACTGAACATGAAGTAACTTCTGAACATCATTCTGTCTGGTGAACTGCAGAACATCACGCTGTCTGGTGAACTACAGAACATGACATCATGCTGTCTAGTGAACTACAGAACATCATTCTGTCTAGTGAACTACAGAACAACATGTTGTCTGGTGAACTACAGAACATCATGTTGTCTGGTGAACTACAGAACAACATGTTGTCTAGTGAACTACAGAACATCATGTTGTCTGGTGAACTACAGAACAACATGTTGTCTAGTGAACTACAGAACATCATGTTGTCTGGTGAACTATAGAACATCATGTTGTCTGGTGAACTACAGAACACCATGTTGTCTAGTGAACTCCAGAACATGACACCATGCTGTCTGGTGAAGCGCTGGTACCTTTGGGTGGAGGTGGAAGTCGACTCCCACATGAGGAGGAGGTAGCTTGACTCGGTGGCGGAGTTACACCGGATGGGGGCGGGGTTATCCTGTGTGTGGACGTGGTCATCGTGTGTGGGGGCGGGGTTATCCCATGCAGGTGTGGAGGCGTGGCCTGCTGGTCAGGTGAGGGCTCTCCACATGGGGGAGGAGCCTGAAGACCTGGCGACCAATTAAAAGTGGTTGTCAACATAAATATCCATCAATTTAAATATAAATCAATATACTATATATAATTAAATACATAAATATACATCAAATTACAAAAACTAACAATGTACCAAGCCCACTGGGTTGTATTTCTACTGGGTCTGTTGGGTTAGGGTTAGTGTTCGTGTTAGGGTCAGGGTCAGGGTCAGGGTTAGGGTCAGTCTCTCACCAGCTGCTGGGGGGGGTGGTCCTCTCTTAGTCAGGGGGCTCCGCGTGGAGCCGGCCACCTGAAGGCCGTAGGAGAACTGAGGAGGGTCGTTCCACCCTCGCTCCTGGTTACCTAGACGACCAGAGAGATTCAACTTATGATCAGAATGTAACTTGCTTATCAATACTATCCACAAACAACCGTTTGGCTGCTTTACACCCTCATGAGACAAGGATGATAAGAGAGGACCAATAATTGGTAATAATTGATTCACAGCTTCAGTTTCATACATCTGCTCAGTATAGAAACAAGCAACATGTGTAGCACCATATAAAACAGACAAGACACATGTAGATATTATAATATAAAGGCGGATGCTTTGGAAGGGGATGACGGGTTTTCTGTTTGGGGTGAACGAGGTAATAATCATACTCACATACTAATTAATCCATCACAGATATCTAAGTTACATTTCTGTACATAGATCTATGATACGTGTCTCTATTTTACAAACAACATACACTTTATATACACATATTAATTAGTAGTATTTGAGGTGATATTTGAATGATAGATCTTATACATATAATCTCCATATCCTCACTGGTTTGAACAAACAAGTCCGTCCAATGGTAACTATAAGTTAGTCACTAACGTTAGCCACACCTCACCAGTAACCTCAGTAACTCACTTACTAAACCAGAAAACCCTATCTGTCTACCTACACAAGCCAGCGGAGATAGTACTGGTTAGTCTACTATAATATCGACGGTTTATTAGATATATATTAACTAAGATCGCTTACACGGAAAACCGAACCCATATCGAGAACTTGTTTTTCCGGTACACGGTGTCTCCTCCGTGACGTCATAACGTTTAACCCCACGGCGGCCAATCTAGCGCGACTAGGCAGTCAATAATAATTAAAGTTATATAAATACTGTATAATATAATAGTATACTAATAATATATTATTTTAAAACATCCAACGACCAGTTAACGAGATTACATTATGTATGGTATATATGGAATACAAAATATAGTATACATATTTTGTGGTCCCATTTATTTACTACTGTTTGGTCATTCCGCAGATGCTTTCTATAGTTGTATTTATTTGAAGATACATGATTGAGATGGTTTACCTGACTTGTCATTTTTGATGGCACTGACATGTTCTCAAGAATTGAAATTGTGCAAACCAGTAAAAGTGCATTTCTCAAAACAATTCGTACAAATAGCAAAACACAAATGGATTTCATGCAAAAAGCAAGTCTCTTGCTCAAAATCCTTAGTTCGTTTCTCCAAAAGTAAATATCTGTGTCAAATGGACGATTGGACGTGTTCAGTGCCATCAAAATGACAAGTCCTTGTGTCATTGTGTACGGATAAGACAGTCAAATTGGCTCTAGTCATGTGTCAAATATAACAGTGTACCTCTGGAGGGAATGTTCTTGATGTAAACCATGGCTAAAGTTTTTAAAGACAATTATTATAAATTGCAAGTTACACCTTAGTGTATGTGGGAGATTGATTGCAAGAGACTGGACAAGATTCACATTTACGCTTGGACTGTGTAATTGGTTGACAGACCATGTCATTGCTAGAAATGTGAACATAGGAAAATCTCCTTAGGGTAAACGGTACATCCATTGCTGTAGGAATTACAGTGCAGTCATTCTACACCTCCTGACGTTCCCGTCTGTTGGATTCTCAGACAATGTAACATTGTGTTGTGCTCCACGTCTATATATACTTGCCAGTTCATGGTTGAGGAGATGCACCTTGGAGCTATTCCAGTAAACTGGCTGATCGTTGGTTGATCTAACACTTCACACATTTCCCTTCTTGTAGAGAAAGCTCAAGATTTACACTAGTGATATGCAATTTTCCCATCATTCAGGGCAGATTTAGAAAAAAAAGTCTAATGGCAATGTTATATTGAAATATGCTTGACCATATCTTAATGAACAACTTGTTCAACCATACCATATTGCATGTAAAGACTTCTGCAACTGACACTACAGCCCTGAAATCTTGTGGGGAGTGAGACCTATTCAATAAAGGAACCAATTACAATACATTTTGAATCAACATGTACATAAGCCAATTGATTAATGTAGGAAAGAACAGAGAGTTGTACATAATCATTTGCATGAATGTACCAAAGCATTTGCAACTCGTTCAAAGAAATGAGGAACTGCTTTTTTGATGTGCACAAACGACACAATGATGTGAAGATTGAACAGGTAGTTTTGAGAATTTCTATTCTGATCTGAGAAATGTACCAAAGCGACTGAGAAAAACTGTAATATATGTTTTGTTAGGAACACTCTCCCGTAATAATACATTGTTTTGTTAGGAACACTGAACTATCCTGTAATATATGGGGTGTGGGAAACATATCATTGAATTATAATTGTAACATAAAAAATAAAAATTGAATGGGGACTGATTTGAATTGTACTATGAAAAATCACGCTATTAATAGTTTAAGCAGCCACAGCAGGGCGAGGGAAATGGACATTCAAGGAAAGTCAGATCATTAGAGAGGGAGCTAAGGAGAGAGGGAGGATGGGAGGCATCCGGGAGTCCAACACAATAGAGAGAGAGTCAGAGAGAAGAGGGTTAGGAGGGAACGGAGTGGGACGAGAGAGGGAGAGGAGAACACAGGTAAGTGGAGAGGAGAGGAGGCAGGCGACCAGGAGTGGAGGAGAGACGGAGAGAGAGATGGGAGGAGGAGCCGACAGAGTAGAAGAGAGAAGGGAGAGAGAGGCTATGGGAGGAGGGACCAGGAGTGGCTAGGAGTGCGAGGGGGGAGAGACAGTAGTGAACGTAGAGGGAGGAGGGAGAGAAAACAAACGAGGTGAGAGAGGAGAGAGAGATGAAGGACGAGAAAAGGCGAGAGAGAGAGAGCTGCGATGTCAGGATATAGTAAGGGAGGAGGGGAGAGGAAGGGAGGAGAGCTACTTCATGGAAGGAGAGGAGGCAACAGAGGGAGAAGAGGAGAAGGACATTAGCAACGACGAAAGAGATGCACAGAGAGATGTGATAGAGATACCATAGAGAAGATATATAGGACATAACTATCTAATAGAGATATATAATATTATAGAGACCTAATAGACATGGCTTATCTAATGCTCCATGACCGCAAGCTATACAGCAGCTAGATATGAGATATATTTAGTGCTAGAATGAAAGTAATAGAAGAGAGAAAGAGAGAGAGAGAGAGAGAGAGAGAGAGAGAGAGAGAGAGAGAGAGAGAGAGAGAGAGAGATACAAACAGAGAGAGAGACAGAGACACAGAGACAGAACGAAAACAGACAGACAAGACCAGACAGACAGACAGACAGACAGACAGATAGACAGACAGAAGACTAGACAGATCATGATAGATAGATAGATAGATAATAGATTAGAGAGATAGATAGAATAGATAGAAGATAGATAGTAGAGTAATAGACAAATAGGAAAATAGAAAGGTAGACGAGACGAAGCAGACAGATAGCCCAAATGAAATAGATAGATATGATGTGAGCTGTGTGGTGTGGGCAAGAACGATGATTGGACGAATACAACCAGGTGGGCGAATGCACTGGTGGGGAAAGGACTACATGTTTGGCCATCATTTATGGTCAACTGTGAAGATGGTAATGTACACACACACACTACACACACACATCACATAACACACACCACACACACACACACACACACACACACAACACACACACACACAACACACAACAACACATCAGAAAGTACACACGCAGGACAAGCACACAACACACACACACACAACACACACACACACACACACACACACACACACTACACACACACAGCACACACACACAACGCACACATCACACACACACAACACACACAACACATACACACACACATACCCTGATTGCCCAAAGCTTAGCTTCTGAACTGGCAAGTGATGGTACTCTCCTTAGCTCTTAATGCCCTGCCTGTGTTATTAGCACTATGCTGGTTTACCTTACACCAACACCAGTGGATATTAGCTTTATAATAATAATGGTGTAGCTGTGTATGCCCTAACCGATAGATCTAGCGTATATTAGCTGGTAATGCTCTACTACTCAGAAGAGAGAGATGATAAGCTCTTGACCATATCCCTAGCTGTTTATACAAGCCAGTTATTCTAGCTTTGGTACTCCTTCAAGGTGATGAACAGCTGTATAACAATCGAATGCCTATCCTTAACTAGCGTATTGATTCGATCGAGACCAACAGCCTCTGTGCATCACAAATAACTAAGCATTTTCATATATTACTTTAACTCTTTACTTTTGGTGGCTTCGGTCCTTTTTCTGTCTGCTGTCTTGTCTGTCTGTCTGTCTTCCTGTGTCTGTCCTGTCTGGTGTCTGTCTGTCTGTCTGTCTGTCTGTCCTTGTCTGTCTGTCTGTCTGTTCTCCTGTTCCTGTTCCTTCGTCTGTCTGTCTGTTCGTCTGTCCTGTCCTGTCTGTCTTAGGTCTGTATTGGTCTGTTTCCCCGGTGCAGTCTGTCTGATCCGCCGTAGACTGGACGATGTGTCCTAGACTGTCTGTCGTAAAAAATATCCTGGTTCCAACAGAAGCAGGTTCTTGATCCCGATTGCGTTCAAGACTGGAAGATTGATTCACAGACTTCCTCTGCCACTTTACTACTGCCAATGTTTGCCTTTCTGGCCGCCACCTCAGTGGCACCACCCCTGCGAAGTCCAGCAGTGAACAAAAAACGGCAAACAAACCAGGTAAAGTTACAACTTCAAAAATATAACTAGCACACGAATCCTCGCTTGGCACCAGTCCTTGTCCAGACCGTATAACACCACCGTCTCCCGTCTGGTTTCGGAAAATCATGACGCATGCCCCTAACAGCCAGGCCGTAAGAGGTGTTGCAAATCAGGTGTAGTGAGGGCGCAAAAAACGACAATACGAGCGCAGCAGGGCATGGAATTTCTGAGCTTAGAATTGTGCAACTTGCCCGAACGAAGAACTTAAACCTGAGGACCAAGGCAACTTTCATAAATAGCCACCATGCCAACTTGTACCCGCTCCTATGGGAATAGTAATCCAGGTAAGAGCCCACAACTGCACTTACCAATCCTATTATAATGGATGTGTATAAAGGTTTTGTTTGCCCCTGGGTTGTGTTGTTGTGGGTGGGTTCGAGGGAATTTTCTTTTGTCTACCCTGTCTGTTGTCTAGCTGTCCCTTTTCGGTCCCTTTCGTGTCCATAAGTGTATTTGACAGAAAAGAGAACAAATAAGTATCTGTCTTAGACTATAGACCAGCCCTCTTAGACATACAAGTGTTGTCAGCTACAGAGTCAATCTAACAATACACTTCTGGCACAAACACCATACTGTTTTTTTTTCTCAGGAAGCTCCCCCACCGAACAAGATAAAAGAGGAACGGTAACCAGCATCCAATATTATATCATAACAGAATAAAGATATCTATTCATAATACTATAACACGAATCTAATAAATATTATAACAGAATATCATAACCATTCATTTATCAATAATTTAAAATATCACAAAAATAATAATTTTTATCACAATACTACTATCTATACTTATATTTTCAATCTAAAAACCGAAAATTTCCATTATCAACAACCTTTAATTTTCTTATAATACATATCAATAGTCCTTATAACAAAATATCAATATCTTTCATACTCATGAACATTGTTCCCCATCTCTCCAAAAGGTTCTGTGGACCGACTCTGCGCCGCATCAGACAACCAAGGTACCAAAGCACTTGTTTCCCTTGTCCTGTCGTCTCTGAAATGGGTGGGTGTGTCTCTTTCCCTGTGGTTGGTGGGTCTCCCTTGATATGGGTGTGTCCTTCTCTCTCCCTGGGCTGTGTTTTTGGGTGTCTCCGCTGAATGGGTTGTGTGTGTCCCCTCCTCTCCCTGGTGTGGTTTTTGGGTGTTCCTCTCTGAATGGGGTTTGGTTCCCTCTCTCCCTCATGTTTTGGCTGGTGTCCTCTCCTGAATGGGTGTCCCTCGTCAGCGCGCTCATGGATGTGTTTAGTGCCCCTCTCTGGTGCTTGGTGTCTTTCTCTCCCGTTCATGTTTTTGCTGGTGTTCCTAATGGTTGTCCCCCTTCCCCTCATGTTTTTTGCTGGTGTCCTGTCTCTGAATTGGTGGGTCCTTTCTCTCGCCTCTCATGTTTCCTGGCGTCTCTGCTGAATGGTGTCCTCTCCTCCCCCCTCATGGGTTTTCTGTGTCCTCCTCTGAATGGGCCTTCCTCCCCTCATGCTGTTCTCCCCTCGCGCAGGTTGTCTTCTGTGGCGGTCCATGGGTTTGGGGTTGAGGTGCCGGCAGGGGGCCCTTTGTTTTCTGGCGAAGCTGCCGACTGGTTTTTTTATATTTCTATACATCATCCAGCAGCTTTGTTCCTCATCTATTCAGAGCTCCATGAAGCTTTAACAATATTAACTGTCCAAGGGGCTCGCTGGGAGAGGTAACCCCAAAACCCCTAACCCTCCGTACCACGCTTTAACATACTCCTTTTACTGTAAATCTTTAGAAACTCTTTTCTACTTTTACAACTCTACTTGATATCAACTCTGCCTTACTTACAAACCCCCCCTTACTTACAAGCTTTGCCCTACTTAACAACCCCTCCTCTGCCTAACTCTGAGCTGAACTTCCAGGGCAGGCATGGCCTCTTTGGTTTTTTTGAAGAAAAGATACGTAAGTCTGGAATGGAGCCCTTTTAGACCACACCCGTTCCTTCCACTTCCCAGCCAAATAGTAACACTTCCGTGTGTGGGTGTCGGCTGTGCAGCAAATGGAAAGTAATATGGGGTAATGGTTTTTAGGTTTTAAAACCCTCCCCTCTTGATAACCCTGGACCCTTTGCCTCTTACCCTCGCAAAAACTCCCTAATTGTATGCATTAGTGTTGTTTCAATGCAGGCACTCAAACAGTTTCACCTTTGTGTTTCTCCCCCCCCCCCTCGGCACCTCCTCAAACAAGACTCACGGTTAAAACAAACCTGCCCACCCTTCAACCTAAGCCTTATGGCAAGATAGTTGGTCTTAGCTCTGAGACATCTTCATAGTAAAAAACTGAACTCAAAACAATCTTCATGAACTCTACTAGCTCAACCAGCCCAACCACTAACTCACTTATTGGCGGCATTGTTCCACTTAGCCGACGGGCTTCGACTGCGGTAAACGGCTCGGCTCGCCGGCTGATTGCTGTGTTTCGCACAGCACGCAAGTACTGCCAACCGGGTAACATTTTTTTTGGTATCACCTAGCCCCTGGTGTCCAAGCGAGCGAAGCGGTTTATAAATGAGAAGACGTGACGTCAGCCCGACTTGCCTTCACTGATTGGCCGAATGAGTTGGTTCCTCGTCACTTGGAAAGCGTCACAACCGCGCTGACCTTTTTTCATAGAGTTTGTTCTCGCGGCCCGGAGGGTTCCTTTTCTTGGCTCTCTTCTCTGGTTGCTTCCCTGTGCGACAGAAGAAAGTGGCCACAGGGGTGAAATCAGCAATCACGTAATCGCCTCATGTCCGCCAAATGCTGGTTTCCTCGCTCCTGATGTTTGTTTGTGTGTTTGTTGTTGTGTCTGGTCTGCCGTATTTTGGGTACGTGCCTTCGCGTCCGTTGTAGAATTGACGTCCACAGCGGGTTTTCGCGCAGCCCGGTTATGAACGACCCGCTACGTTCGAGGAGCTCACCTAGTTTTGTAATGGAAACACATCCCAAACCGAGCCGAGCCCGAAGCGTGCCGAAGCCCGGTGCTAATGTGAAAGTCAAAACCATAAACTCACCAACGTCGCCAACTAATCGGAACCGCTGAGCAGAAACACAAGCCATCCTCTAGAAAATCTTGCTTAGCAATTCTACGTTCTGTGCTTCACGCTGCTTTGAAATGTTTCAAAATGGCTTCCGTGTGGAGTCCAAGCGCAGCTTTCTTGCGTCTGGTTGCGGCCAGGTGGGCTGTGGTGGATGATCTCCAGGAATTGAACAACATGATGAGCTTAGATAGAGGTTGTGGTCCCCAACTAGGGAAACTTTGCATTCGTCCCAATCCGGGAGAAGGAACAGCCGCGGTGGCCCCTCAAGGGTCAACTTTTCCCGCCTGCAACGCCCGGCCAGATAGCCATCGCCCACCTTGCTGCAGACATATTCGCAAAGGTGGGTGAAGGGTGAGTGAGAAGGCCTTAGGTGAAAAGGTTCGGGTGACAAGGTGGTGAGGATTGAAAAAGGGGTAGGTAAGGTACGGATGGGGATTATGGTGAAGGTGTTTTAAGGGTGAAGAAGGTTAGGGTAAAATGTGGTTTAGGGGTTGAAAGAGTGAAGTGATAGGGGTTTATCGGTTGATGAGGGTTTAGTGGGAAGGGGTTAGGGGTGAAGGGGTTTAGGGTGAAAGGGCTTAGGTGAAGGGCTGGTTGGTGGGGAGTTGGGTGAAGGGGTTTTAGGTGAAGGGGTTTGGTGAAAGGGTTTAGGGTTGAAAGGGTTAGAGGGTGAAGGGGGTTTGGGTGCAAGGGGGTTTACGGTGAAGGGGTAGGGTGAAGGCGTTAAGGGGTGGAAGGGGTTAGGTGAAGGGTATGGGGTGAAGGGTTAGGGTGAAGGGTATGGGTTAAGGGGGTTTGGGGTGAAAGGGGGTTTAGGGGTGAAGAGGGTTAGGTGAAAGGGGTTTAGGGTGGGAAGGTTTTAGGGTGAAGGGGGTCAGGGTGAAGGGTTTTAAAATTGGTGAAAGGGGTTTAGGTGAAGATGGGGTTTTTAAGGGTGAAAGTGGGTTAGGGTGAAGGGTTATGGGTGAAAGGGGTTTAGGGTGTAAGGGGTTAGGGTTGGAAGGGTTTAAGGGGCAGGGGTTTAGGGTGAACGGGGTTTAGGTGAAGGGGGTTAGAGGTGAAAGGGGTTTAGGGTGAAAGGGGTTAGGGGTGTTGTGAAGGGGTTCAACGTGAGGATTAAAGTGTTTTGAGGTGAGGGTTTTAATGTGTGTTATTTTTTAACGCTCATCCCAAATAATCCAATGATCGAGCTCTTTTTCAGATTTTGTTCCTGATTAAATTGTCAACCACCCGCTTCCTGACACTAGAGGACACTCTTCCTCCCCAAACCCTGCCAGCCAAGGTTAAACCTCCAAAGATGATTGGAATACCGTCAGCCGCTGCAATGGTCATTCATGAATCCTATTAATGGAATATGAGTCCTCTCAAGTCTAGATGATGCTCCTGGTTGTTAATATAAATTATATGCTGAACGGTGTCATGTCTCCCTACGTGATCTGTTGGAACGCGTAAAAGACCAGCACTGCTTCCACAACTTTTGTATGTGCAGTAACATTCTGGAACCTTCCAGTGGTGCCCCCGCCTGGGCTATGGGTAGGTTGGCAAGTGCCCTTTCTTATAACAATCAAGTACTAGTAATTTTAAGACATTTGTATTCTTAACATAAAACATAAAGATCTAAACTAACCAAAACAATCACAAGTCCCATGCGACAAATTTGTGGTCGTCTGTCTGTTATGTGTGTTTTGTGTGTTGGTTGTGTGTTGTGGTGTGGTGTGGGTGTGTGTGTGTGTGTGGTGTGGTTGGGTGTGTTTGTGGTTGGGTGTGTGGTTGTTGTTGTGTGTGCTGTGTGTGTGTGGTGTTTTGGTAATGTGGTTTGTATGCGCTGTGTGCATGTTTTTTCTGCGTGTCTTGTTCCTGTCTGGTTCCGTCGTCTCGTGTCCCCTGGAGGCAGTGTTTTGTGTGTGTTCTGGTGTATGTCTTGTGGCGTGGTGTCCTGTTTTTCTGAGTGTGTGTCTGTTTCTGTCCTGTCGATTTTTTTCTGGTCGTCTCTTTATTTCCTGTCTGCGTGTGGTGTTTCTGCGGTGTGGTGTTGTGTGTGTTGTTTGTCTGTTCTGTTCCTGCGTGTGTAGGTTGTGGTGTGTTTGTGCCATGTTCCTGTCTTTTTCCTTGTCCTGTTCTCGTGTGTTTATGTCTGCGTGTGTGTGCGGGTCTTGCGTGTGGTGGTGTGGTTTGGGTTGTGTAGTTATATGGAGGTCTGAAACAGCGCCATCGAGAGCATGAATGGAAACACGCACCCGGAGAGAGAGGGACTGGCAGCGCCGTCCCTCCAACGTCTCTGAACGTTTCCCTGCTGTCCCTCAGGCGGCGGCAGGTACTTGCACCCAGTGAACAAAATCTCATAATAATTATTTAATTGTAAAATATTAAATAAACCGTTATATAATATATAATAATATATAGAAGATTAATATTGAATATAATAACATCGATAATAAATAATATATAATGAATAAATATTACATAATAATTTAATAATAGGTCATAATAATAAAATAAACAATAATTAATACAATTTAAAATTTCTAGATAATATAATTATATAAAGATATGATAAACAATAATCATATCATAAAATGCTTTATATATAATAAAATGTCAATTTTTCTTATGGAATTACATTGTCCCCAATGTTAAACCAATATGAAAATGCCCCATGAAAATCTTAATATTGGGTGATCTAATATGATTTAATGTAATTAATGTAATCGAATTTTGATGTTTAATGTGTTGAATCGAATTACGGTGTCATGTATAAAGGATGTGACGTCATGTTGATCCGGTGCACTCCAAGAAGAGGAAGTGCTTGTGGGAAAGTGGTCCAAGTGGGAGTCACGCTGACTCCTGGGCGTCGGCCCACGGAAACCATCACCTTTTCGCTGTGAGTCGCCGACGGGAAGGGGCCGCCTGGCCCTTTCCACGTGCAGTGTTGCTGGTGCGAGCCGCGACCGCCGGCACGTCTTTCCCGAGGTCGGCTTGCAAGCCGCCTGCCATGGTGAGGAACCCTGTCTGTCCCCTGGCTTCCGTCCTGTCCCTGCATGAACGAGAACCTCTTCTGGCCATGAGAGAACCTGTCCCACCTGCCTGGCACACCTATGTTCCTGTTATTCAGATATGTAATATGTATAGATTCTACAATTTATTTAACAAATTTGTAGGCATTTTAAGAATTAATAATAAATATACTATATATATTAATTATTTTTTATTCTTGGAAATGGTAATGATTAAATATAAATTATCCTGAATTTGTAAATATGTATTTAAATGTAATTTTTGTTGTAAGCATTATGTCTGATTTTACGATATTAATATTTTTAAAAATGTATTCAAATTATTATATTATAAGTAAAATACCATTAAATGTATTTTAATTATAAAAATATTTATTCATATATAAATGGTTATTTAATTATATAAATTGCCATTTTAAAAATATATTAGTATATATGATTATATAATTGTTTTCTTTATTTAAATGGTTTAGTTTTGTAAATATAAATTTATTCCTAACCAAATGCTTTTAATACATTCCTAGTGTTCCTTTCTAAATTCTCCCGTTGTACTCTGATGTGCTTTTTTGGTGTTCTATGTCCTAACAACTCCAGTACAGCGTGGTCCTTCGTGGCGGCAAACCTTTCCGGTGAAGGTCCAGAGCAGCGCAACGCTTGGAACCGGCCCGGGTCCAGAAGATGCCAATCCAAATTGGACTCCATGGCCCTTCCTGCCCGTCCGCCCCTCGCACTACCACGGTGGCCAATGGGCCAAGGGCGGCAGCAGCTAACTGGCAGCAACACCAGCCGGCATAAGAAGGGAACGCTGCGGCTTTTCTTTGAAAGAACGTTTCGAATAAGATACCAAGGCAAACAACCCTACCTGTTGATGTTGAACCTGCTTGGGGTTTTTTAGTGGGCAATACAAAACGGCAATCTATTTGTATCTAGACAAATGAAAACTTGCAGCTATTATTTTATACAGGTCAAGTTAAAATAAAACTGGGCCGCAACAAATCCTAAATCCAGAATTGTTTTTGTTCCCTAGATCCGAATGTAATTGCCCTAATGCCTGGAATGTTTTGGGTCCCTAATTGCTGAAATTTTTTTGGTTCCCTAACCTGAAATGTGGTCCCTTGACCGTGAAAATGTTCAATCCCTGGACTCGGAATGTGTTGGTCTCCTCATTCCCTGACATGTTGTCCCTATCTGAAAGTTGTTCTAACCCTGAATTTGTCCTT
>OLKM01004684.1:0-20636 GCA_900291075.1 Melanogrammus aeglefinus | reverse complement strand
CCCTTCTTGGGCCCGTCTGACAGTGTCGGACGCCGCCTCCGCTGCACCGCCAAGACGCATGGACACGGTCTCCACTCGAGCTCCGGCCTGTGTGACTGGATGGAGCGGCGCCCTCGTAGCTTGGTCGGCTCCCTGCCCATTGCTCTCGGTTCGAGACCTCGCCTCCCTCGCCGTTCCCTCGTGCTCCGGCCCCCGGCTGGACCCCGTTGACCCTGGATACGGTTGACTGACCAGGCCGGTTACCGCTCTCCGTCCCAGGCCAGCTCTGTGCATCCCTCTTCTACCTCTGTGTCCTTCTCCCCCCTTTCCCCGTCCCGTTCTCCGTCGTTCCCCCCTCCCCCCCTTCTCATTCCGACCCTCTCCCTCCCGCTCCTCCCCGACCCCGACCCCGGCCCTCTCCCCTCTCTGGCAGGGTCCCGACCCCCTCCGGCCGCGCCCTTGCCGACGAACGGACGACGCGCTGGACTTCCGACTTTGGCTCGGCTGTCGGACTTCGGGCTCACCACGCCCCGTCGGGCTGTTCCGGCGTCTTTCCGACTGACCCCCCATGGGTTTGCCCAGGACCAACGCTCTCCGGGCGCTGTCTCCACCGTTCTGGCGTCTTCCGGCACGACACCCCCCTATGGTTTGCCAGACCAACGCTCTCCGGTTGGACTCTGTTGTCCCACCTGATTACTCCCCTTGGCTCGCTCCGCGTCGGCTGACCTTTCTACCTCCCGGGCTGACGGAGTTCAGCCGCGACATGCCCAACCGGGAGGCCCCGGGGCAGTCATACACCACGGGAAGGAGTTTCGCGACCCCATCGGCCACGCCTTTGTCGCGGCGATACGACGGCGGCCTCCGGCTTTGGCTCGCAGCCCGACCAGGCCTCGCCACGCCCCTTCGAAAAGTTCGGTGTCTTCCGGCACGGGAACTACCGGCTATGGGATTGCCCAGATCGAACGTTCGTTCAGGGACGCCTGTTTCCCTCTTGGTAGCGTGGGGGTGGTCGGGGATCTTTTGAGGAACTGATGTGATGATGGCCTGTAGCCAACTCTGGCCGCCGCGCCTTCAGCAGGCGTCACCTTAATTGCTCTGTACCTAACCCCTAACCCTGAACCCTAACCCTAACCTAACCCTAACCCTAACCCTAACCAACCCCAACCCCACCTAACCCCTAACCCTATAACCCCTAACCCAACCCCCCAACCCAACCCCAACCCTAACCTTAACCCTAACCCCAACCCAACCCCTAACCCCAACCCCAACCCTAACCCTAACCCGTAACCCTACCTAACCCCTCGAAAGGTTCCAGGTGTCTTCCGGCACGACACTCCGCTATGGTATTGCCCAGATCGGAAGTTTCTTCAGGACGCGTATGTCCCTCCTTGGTAGGTGGGGGGTGGGTCGGTCTTCTTTGGGACTGAGTGTAATGATGGCCTGTGCACTCGGCGCCGCCGCTTCGCCGCGTCACCTTAATGGCTTGTACCTAACCCGCCCGGCCTCCTATCGACTCCTCGATCTCCTTCCCTCCCACCAACACATGGGGCACCGGCCGATCTGGACTATTCTCATGAATCTGCAGCATCTACACCACCTTCGTCACCGCCATCTGTGGCGCGATCGCCGGCCGCACAACTGTTGCCTATAGCTCATGTTTCCTGTTTTGGGTTTTGATGCTGTATATAATTATATTATTGTTGGCCTCATCCGTGTACCTTGTTTTGCACTTGAAGGTTCTGTCTACAATGGTCTGTTCCCCCTGTGGTCCTGTTGTTGTTCATCCCCGAGCCGTAGGTGTTTTTCCCTTCGTGTTCCCGTCTCCTTCTCCCTCAGAGACGTGCCCCTTGCCCCGGCCCTCGCCTCAGCGTTTCGGCCCCACCCTCGCCCTCACCGGTCCATCCTGCCCACCCTTCTGTCCCCGCCCGCGTCCTGCCCCTCACCCTAACCACCTCCTCGGCCCTACACCCTTAACCACTCCTCCCCGGCCCTCACCCTAACCACTCCTTCCGCGCCTTCACCCTAACCACCCTTCCCTGGCCCTCACCCTAAACACTCCTTCCCTGGCCCTCACCCTACCCACTCCCTCCCCTGGCCCTCCCCTAACCACTCCTCCCCTGGCCCTCACCCCTAACCATTCCTCGCGGGCAGCCACCCTGCCCCTCTATTGCCTGGCCCTCTAATTTGGCCGCTCTTCGGATCCCCTGCACCGTTGTCCGCGAATGTTGACATTATTCAACCTATTTTATGAGGTAAATGTTTTATTATTCTTTGTTTTTCAGTGGAGTGTGCAACTTACTTTCATTTATGGTATTCTCTTTTTGTGTGTGTTCCCCTTTCATCGAATGCCACCTGCATCGGTCTATTTGGCCAGTATTGCTGGTCTTATTTTCACCCATTGGATCCATTTAAAATTGTTTTTTCAACCTGTCTCTGATTGGTTACCCACTCCGGCGGCATCTTTGATTTTTTTAAATGTTCGGTCCCAACCTGGCGCCATCTGCTGGTTGTTTCACCTCATTGGAATCTATTTAAATTGTTTTTCGAACCTGTCTCTGATTGTCAGGCCACTCTCCGGCGGCCTTTTGGACTTTCAAATGTTCGTTTTTGAAAAATAACAGTATTATTCCACCCCCTTTGACGGCTCTGATGGCTTAGGGTCAATGCTGAGACTACAGTCCTCCACTCCCCTGTTTCCATCTAGTTGATTATTATATTTGTGTGTGTGCGCACTCTCTCCGTCTTCTGTCACCACGGCCTCTCTTTAATGGGATTTTATGGACATATTCCAGGTTTTGTTTTTTGCATATTTAGTGTACCTGATGGAAGTTCACTTTAGTGACCGAACGTTCCGTACTCTGCTTACATCGATAGGAAAGTCTAAATAAAAAACGGATTTTCTTATCGGACACACGTGTTTTTTCTTGAACTTCGGAGCGTTTTCTTTTTTAATACATTAAACAAACCTTTGAATATGCGCTGCCCCGAGCCACCGTGACGGATGGACCGTGGTTCACCACAGACGACACCAGCAGACCCGGGATCCTTCCGACTATCCCCGCTGAGTTAGTCTCTACCCTTGGCCCGCACAGACACGATGACGCTTCCATGCGTCTGGTCGCGGACCTGTACCGTCGTGACTGGGTCCCCGTGACCTCTTTCGGTGATTGGGCTCTCCCCACACGGCCCTAGTAGTGCCCATTCCCCTTGTGTCGGCCCTCTACTTCCCCTTCCGCTCGGCCCGCCTTCGCGGCGCCGTACGTGATGAGCGCCGCCGCCGTGGGCTTAACGCCGCCCGCGGCCTTCCGCCCTGCCGCCCAGAACACGGTTTCCCTGCTGATGCTCCGCGACCCCGCCGCCAGGGACCCTCCTGTTCCCGGATCCCAGGCCCCGTCCCCCTCTCTCTCACCGCCCAGACCTTCGTCGAGGCTTCGCGCACGCGCGCTCCGGGCCCTACGCGTCCCCCGCCGCGCGCGTCGCCAGCCTCAGGCCTTGTGTCCGCGGTCCACGGACACCCGGGATTCCCCTCAAACACGATCTCATCCGCTGTGCCTATCAAGGCGGCCATCACACTGGCCAACATCACCTACGGTCGCCGAGCCCTCCACAGTCATTTTCCAGACTCACCGGGCTTCCCTGACGGCCTCCATCGCCCGCTCGTGTCGCCCAAGCCACCCCCTGTCCCTCATAGAGGGTAACGCACGCAAACTGGGCACACACCACCCCATCATACTCTGTGTGACCACTACTACAGTCCACGGGGTGATGGAGAAGGTTAGTTGTCCTTTCCCTTCTCGCCGACCCAGCTTGGACACGGAACTTTGAGGTGGCCGCCTCCTGGGCCCGTCGACCAGTTCGGACGCCGCCTGCGCCTAGAGACACTGACGGTGTCTCCACTCGAGCTCCGGCGTTGAACTGGGAATGGCCGGCCCTCGTTGTCGGCTCCCTGCCCATTTCGGTCGACCTGCTCCCTCGCGCTGTCCTTCCGGCTCCCGGCCCCCGGTTCTGGACCCGGTGACCCTGGACCGTGCTGACCAGGAGTACCGCCCTCCGTCCCAGGCCAGCTCTGTGTCCCTCTTCTCTCCTCTGTGTCCTTCTCCCCCTTCCCCTCCTGTTCTCCGTCGTTCCCCCTCCCCCCCCTTTCTCTGTTCCCGATCCCCCTTCTCCCTTCCCCTCCTTCCCCGACCCCCGACCCCGCCCCTCTCCCTTTCTGGCAGGTTCCCGACCCCCTCCGGCCGCGCCCTTGTGCCTGCGCGACGGACGACGCGCGCTTCCGGTTGTGGTCTCGGCGTTGGGACCTTCGGCCTCACAGCGCCCCGTCGGCGCTGTTCCGGCGTTTCCGACATGACACCCCCCAATGGGTTTGCCCAGACCAACGCTCTCCGCGGGACGCGGTGTATCCACCGTTCTGGGGTCTTCCGCACGACACCCCTCTATGGGTTTGCCCAGACCAACGCTCTCCGGGACGCTGTCCCACCGTTCCGGCGTCTTTCCGGCACGCACACCCCCAATGGTTTTGCCCGGACCTACGCTCTCCGGGACGCTGTCCCCACCGATACCCTCTTGTGTCCGCTCGCGCTCGGCTGACCCTTCTACCCTCCGGCTGACGGGGTCACGCCGGGACATGCCACCGGGAGGCCCACGGGGCACGTCAACACCACGAGGAAGAGTTCGCGACCCCATCCGGCCACGCCCTTGTCGCGGCGTACGACGCGCGCCTCCTCGGCTTGGCTCGGCGCCGGCACCTTGACCTCGCCACGCCCTTCGAAAGGTTCCCGGTGTCTTCCGGCACGACACTCCGCTATGGGATTGCCAGAATCGACGTTCTTCAGGACGCTGTCCTCTCCTTGGTAGGTGGGGGTGGGTTCGGGGATCTTTGGGACTGATGTTGATGATGGCTCTGTGCACTCGGCGCCGCCGCCTTCGCGGCGGTCACCTTAATGCTTTGTACCATACCTAACCCTAACCCTAACCCTACCCTACCCTAACCCTACCCCTACCCCTAACCCTAACCTAACCCTAACCCTAACCTCTAACCCTAACCTAACCCTAACCCTAACCCTTAACCTTAGCCCTGCCCCTTATCTCCTTGCCCTAGGCCCACAACCCAACACTGAACCCCCTCTGTTCTGCGTTACGTTGGGATGGATTTTGTGTTTCTCTCGGGTGTGTGGTTTTGTTCTTGGGGTTGAGGGTGGCCTGTTTTCCCTCCAGACCTAGGCCCGTGCTTCTGGTGCCACCGCCTTTGTTCGGTGGCACCCTACCCTCATCACACCTTAACCCTTAACCCTAACCTACCCTAACCCTAACCCTAACCCTAACCCTAACCCCTAACCCTAACCCTTAACCCTAACCCTAACCCCTAACCCTAACCCCTAACCCTAACCCCTAACCCTAACCCTAACCGTTTTTCAAAAGTGGTAGATGGCTCTTAACCTAACCCTAACCCTAACCTAACCCTAACCCTAACCCGATATACAGTTGAATGCTTAAAATAAATAAAACGCGCATGCGCTATGCTGGTTAGGGGCCGCTGCCGCCATCTGGTGGCTGCTGAGGGGACCTCAACCGACCACACTTTGGTTTTGGCTGTGCAAAGCGGATACGGTCAGCAGCATATGTGATGCCCGACTCCACATCTCGGGGGGGGAAGCTCTTACGGACTCGGGCTTGGCGCCGTTGGAAAGGCGATCCTCCCTTTGGGGGGGGTGCGTCTGCCTCCCGTATCTCTAGCACCTTCCTGTCAAAAGATATTCACCGAAAACGGCCTGCACCGGGGTGCACTTTGGCTAAAACCCCCTATCCTAGGCGCCTTTGCTACAGCCAGCAGCATATGTGATGCCCGACTCTACATCTCGGGGGGGGAAGCTCGCACGGACTCGGCCTTTGGCGTTGTTGGAAAGCGATCCTCCCTTTGGGGGGGGTGCGTCTGCCTCCCGTTTCTCTAGCACCTTCCTGTTCAAAGATATTCACTGAAAACGGCCTGCACCGGGATGCACTTTGGCTAATACACCCCTACCCTAACCCTAACCTAACCCTTAACCCTAACCCTAACCCCTACCCAACCCCAATCCCAACCCTAACCCTAACCCCTAACCCCTAACCCTAACCTAACCCTATTGATTAAAATAAATAAAACGCGCGCATGCGCTATGCTGGTTAGGGGGCCGCTGCCGCCATCTGGTGGCTGCTTGAGGGGACCTCAACCAAACCACACTTTGGTTTTTGGCTGTTGCAAAGCGGGATACGGGACAGCAGCATATGGTGATGCCCGACTCCACATCTCGGGCGGGGAAGCTCGCAACGGACTCGGGCTTGGCACCGTTGGAAAGGCGGATCCTCCCTTTGGGGGGGGTGCGTCTGCCTCCGTTTTCTCTAGCACCTTCCTGTCAAAGATATTTCCACCGAAAAACGGCCTGCCCCGGGGGTGCACTTTGGCTAAAACCCCTTTATCCTAGGCGCCTTTTGCTACAGCCAGCAGCATATGTGTGTGGCCCGACTCTTACATCTCGGGGGGGGAAGCTCGCACGGGACTCGGGGCTTTGGCGGCCGTTGGAAAAGGGCGATCCTCCCTTTGGGGGGGGGGTGCGTTCTTGCCTCCCGTATCTCTAGCACCTTCCTGTCAAAAGAGATTTCACCGAAAACGGCCTGCACCGGGGTGCCACTTTGGCTCTATAAAACCCCCTATCCTACCCTAACCTAACCCTAACCCTCAACCCAACCCTAACCCTAAACCCTAACCCTAACCCTAACCTAACCCCTAACCCTATCTCTGGCGGGGGGGGGGGGGGGAAGCTCGTACGGACTCGGGCTTGCGCCGTTGGAAGGCGATCTCTCCTTTGGGGGGGTGCGTCTGCCTTCCGGTTTCTCTAGCACCTTCCTGTCAAAAGATATTCACCGAAAAACGGCCTGCACCGGGGTGCACTTTGGCTAAAACCCCTATCCTAGGCGCGCGTTTGGCTACAGCCAGCAGCATATGTGATGCCCGACTCCCACATCTCGGGGGGGGAAGCTCGCACCGGACTCGGGCTTTGGGCGTCGTTTGGAAAGGCGATCCTCCCTTTGGGGGCGTTGGGTTCTGCCCTCCCGTTTCTCTAGCATCTTCCTGTCAAAAGAGTATTCACCGAAAACGGCCTGCACCGGGGGTGCCACTCCTGGCTAAAACCCCCTACCCTAACCCTAACCCTAACCCGTTGAAAAGCTTATTAACTCGGGAACCGTGTAGGTCGTAGAGACTTGCAACCAAGATGTCAGCGTCAGATGTTTTGTGAGGGCGCTGAACACGCCTGTCTTGACCCGAGTCTCTACGTACGACCTACGGTTCCGAGATACACAGAAACCGGAACACAAAAAGTGACGTATCTCCGGAACGGAAGCTCGGATTAGAGGAGTCGAAGGTGGTTGCCGTTTGGAAGCCCACCAAGAGTAATGGGGGGGTAGATCTTGGTTTCAGGACTCTACGACCTCCTATTCAGAAGTTATGAGCAAAATGAAAAGAAGTAAGGGGGTTACTTCAGTGGTTTTCATCCTATTAACCTAACCCTAACCCTAACCCTATGTAGAGTGGGTGCCAGAAAAAGTGAAAAACACAACAGCGCTCGTTTAAGGGCTTAAACGTTGAGCTAACATTGCTACTGCAGGAAAAAGGGGACGCATAAAATGTGCACTGCGTGTGAAACGTTCCGTAATGATATATGGGACAATCGCAAGCGCCAGACATGAGGAATAAACAATGTATTGCCACATAAGCAGCTGCAAGGGAAAAACAAACAAACAAATTATAAATGAAGACTTGCAGGGCCTGGACAAGCTTCTTACACTGCATATCTACAGTCAGACCTACCCACCGACGCTGGTAACTACCCATATACATTGATGATGTATGATGTTGATTGATTAAAATAAATAAAAACACGCGTGCGCTATGCTGGTTAGGGGGCCGCTTCGCCATCTCTGGTGGCTGCTGAGGGGACCTCAACAAACCACACTTTGGTTTTGGCTGTGCAGCGGATACGGACAGCAGCATATGTGATTGCCCGACTCTACATCTCGGGGGGGGGAGCTCGTACGGACTCGGGCTTGGCGCCGTTGGAAAGGCGATCCTCCCTTTGGGGGGGGTGCGTCTGCCTCCGTTTCGGGGGGCACGTCTGCCTCCCAAAACATATTCACCGAAAACGGCCTGCACCGGGGTGCACTTTGGCTAAAACCCCCTATCCTAGGCGCGTTTGCTACAGCCAGCAGCATATGTGATGCCCGACTCCACATCTCGGGGGGGGGAAGCTCGCACGGACTCGGGCTTGGCGTCGTTGGAAAGGCGATCCTCCCTTTGGGGGGGGTGCGTCTGCCTCCCGTTTCTCTAGCATCTTCCTGTCAAAAGATATTCACCGAAAACGGCCTGCACCGGGGTGCACTTTGGCTTAAACCCCTCCCTATCCCTAACCCAACCCCACACCTAACCCCTAACCTTCAACCCTTTCAACATTATGTCATATTGTTTCTTTGCCTGACATGACCTGTTATCTTAGTCTCTATATCCGTTTCCGAGTCTTAGTAATATGTACGCTTCTAGTGACTATCTCTGACGTAAGCTCGATAGATAGTCGAAGGTGGTGCCTTGGATACCCACCAATAGTAATTGTGGTAGATCTTTGTTTTTTAAGAATCTTCGTACCTTCCTATTCAGATGTATTAGTTAATTCGTATAGATGTAATGGGGTTATTTCAATGTTTCTTCCCTATTACCTAACTCTATCCTATTTCGAGTGTTTAGCCAAGTAAATGTATGATCACAATAGCGCTCGTTTAAGGCTTAACGTTGAGCTAACATGCTACTGCAGAAAACTCTCCGCATGAAATGTGCCGCTGCGCGTGTCACACTGCGGTAATGATATATGTGCTGCTTACGCCAGACATGAGGATAAACAAATTTATTGCCACATAAGCAGCTACAAGGAAAAACAAACAAACAAATTAATAAATGAAGACTAGGTAGGTCTGACTGTAGATATGCAGTGTAAGCTTGTCCAGGCTTGCAGGGCCTGGACAAGCTTACACTGCATATCTACAGTCAGACCTACCCACCGACGCTGGTAACTACCCATATACATTGATGATGTATGATGTTGATTGATTAAAATAAATAAAACACGCATGCGCTATGCTGGTTAGGGGCCGCTAGCACTCGTGGCTGTGAAGCGACCTCAACAACACACTATGGTTCACGGTTGTTGCAAAGCGGATACACGGCTCCGCATATAGTGAAGCTCCGACAACTACATATCAGGACTGGGGTCAAGCACTGTACGGACTCGGGCTTGGCGTCGTTGGAAAGGCGATCCTCCCTTTGGGGGGGTTGCGTCTGCCTCCCGTTTCTCTAGCATCTTCCTGTCAAAAGATATTCACCGAAAACGGCCTGCACCGGGGTGCACTTTGGCTAAAACCCCCTATCCTAACCCCAACCCCAACCCTAACCCCTAACCCCAACCCTAACATTATATATTTTTCTTTCCCCTGTATATACTAGTATATATATCCCTTATCTTATTTATATCCGCTTTACGTAATATTACGTATATATCCTTCTGCCTAACCATAACCTTTCTTGTTTATATAATTTTCCCCTACCCCAACCCTTTATTATTATTATTATTTTTTTTTTTATTTATTTAATTTCTTCTATTATCATTATTTTATTTAGCCAAAGTTATTATTTCAATATATTTGCTTGTGCCCGTGCCCTCCGCACTCTCCCATGTGCCGCTGCGCGGCACATGGTTTAGTGCTGCTTACTTAACCTAACCCTAACCCTAACCCCCTAACCCTAACCCTTAACCCTTAACCCTTAACCCTAAGCCTAACCCAACCCTAACCCTAACCCACCACAGCCACACCACTCTACCCATTAACCCTAAGCCTAACCCTAACCTAACCCTAACCCTAACCCACCACAGCCACACCACTTTGGAAAGCCCACCAAGAGTCATGAGGGGTAGATATTGGTTTCAAGACTCTACGACCTTCCTATCAGAAGTTATGAGCAAAATGAGCAGAAGTAAGGGGTTACTTCAGTGGTTTTCATCCCTATAACCCTAACCCTAACCCCTAACCCCTAACCCTAACCTCTAACCCTAACCCTAACCCGAGCCAGCTACTCACCGCTATAATCGTGGTCGCTAGCTGCACTAGTGTGGACAAAAGACTGGCTCAAGGGCTACCACTGGCACTATTCAGAATTCCCACGCCCCGCTTAAAAAAAAAAAACGCTTTACTTTGAAGTTTTAAAATCGAAATTGCAGTACCCAAAAAAACCGCTGGGCCTAGACCTATCCGAGGGTGGTCGCCGAATTCCCACGCCCCTCTGTATGCCTGAATTAGGTCCAAAAAACCGTTTTTTAAAAGTGGTAAGTTGCCCTAACCCTAACCCTACCCCTACCCCTACCCCTAACCCACCCTAACCCTAACTCTAACTCTAACCCTAACCCTGCACCGGGGTGCACTTCGGCTAAAACCCCCTATCCTAACCCTAACCCTAACCCATCTACTGATAACACTCGGCCACAGCCCGGGGCTCAACCCATCTACTGATAACACTCGGCCACAGCCCGGGGTGCTCAAGGCCAGGCAGGTGCTCCCGAGAAACCCCCACGCCAGCCTTGACACACACAACTCACACATACAACTTGCTAGAAGAAAAACACATAAGACTGATACACCCAGAAGAACATTATGCTCATTTGAAGCAGAACCTCTACAGAGGCGAAGCTCCGGACGACCTCAGCGCTGTTAGGGACTTAGACATTTTCGCTCGATCGATCTCTTATGCTCTATAACTCAGTATAACTCAGTATAACCTTTTTCACCTTACTAAATAAATCCGAGGCCCTCGTGCCGACAATTTTATCTCTTCTCCGTCTCAGTTTATCTGCTCAAGTAACTAGGCAGACTATTTTTCCCAACAGAGGTGGAGGCCTTGCTCTGGGTGAGGAGGCAGACACCTTGGGACAAACTACATATTACCTTTTTAACCTTACACAGTTCTAGAGTATCTTCTACTGTAACATGTTGGTACGGATGGCTATTATTTTTAGCTTTGATATTATCCAGTTGGGTAACTCTGCACCAAAGTCGTTGTTTAACGTCATTCCATTGGGTAGGGTTTAACTTCTGTGGCAATTAATGACAGAAGATATTTAGAACGTACAAAAGCTAAAATAACAAAGAAAACTAAGCAGTATCGATATTAAATCAATTATACTCAGCCATATTCAGGTGCTGGGTTCCGTTGAAGAAAATGTTCAAATTGTCTTCCACCTTGAAATGATTTTCAGCCTTCACTGATGTCAAAAATGGGCCCGCAAGTATAGAGAACGCTGTTTTGTACGCAGCGGAGAGTCCCGTCACGTTAACGTGGTTTAAAAGTATGGCGCAACCATCGGAAATTATCAACATATTGTACGACATACGTGTCAGTATGTATTTAATATCAAACTTAAGTTGTTTAAGATAAGAGGGCAAACAATTCCCAATGGAAACAACTGAACAAATAGTTTTACGTTGGCAACGGCTCACAAAGTTACGGAAATACAATCCAGAATTGTTCAGAATTCCTCAGGGGATCTCCTGTCGAACTAAACGCCAAGTGGTTTCTTATGGTTGTCAAGACTACAACGTTCTTATGCTAACCATTGGGACTAAAATCAAGTGAACGCACTCAGAACCTTCCACGGCGGGAGCACAAACCCTCCGATCTGGATTCAAAACATTCCGGCCGAAACCCAACCAAAGAAAAAACAGAAACCAGCCGCCCTCACCTTGAGCTGAATGGAGGAAGATCCTGAAGTCCAGTGATGGTCTTCATTAAAACACAGCCAACAGACTTACCTTGATGTGATCTGTTTGTTGCTGTTGGTCATTACTACTCTTCAGTGTACCTTTACATTATTTTCCACCCAGTGTGTACAAGTTATATCACTTGAAACCGTACGAAGAACAAAAATACCATGTACGTCCTACAACAACTTTGAACCTAAAATCCTGAAATCAGTCAATACAAAACTGTGTCTACATTTTACAATTATCTAGATTATTCAGGGTACAAACCATTCAGAGCAAATCTAAATGTTGAGCTCACAGAGAGCCGACCATAGCCCTGCAACATCACCCTGACCGCCTCATCACCAACAGTAAACCATGCCAGCCAGCCAACACCCTAACCCTAACCCTACCCTAACCCTAACACTTAGGATTTTGCTGTGAAAAGCCGCTACGGCCTGCAGCATATGTGATGCCTGACTCCACATCTCGGGGGGGGAGGTCGCACGGACTCGTGTTTGACGCCGTTGGAAAGCCCCTCCTCCCTTTTGGGGGGGGGGGGGGTGCGTCTGCCTCTCGTTTCTCTGGCACCTTCCTGTCAAAAGATATTCACCGAAAACGGCCTGCCCCGGGTTGCACTTCGGTTAAAACCCCCTATCCTAACCCTAACCCCAACCCTAACCGCTACGGCCTGCAGCATATGTGATGCCGGCTCCACATTTCGGGGGGGGGGGGGGTCGCACGGACTCGTGCTTGGCGCCGTTGGAAAGCCCCTCCTCCCTTTTGGGGGGGTGCGTCTGCCTCCCGTTTCTCTGGCGCCTTCCTGTCAAAAGATGTGGTGACTATTCAAAAAACCAAACTTGTCACCTGATGGTGGTTTGGGATGGCTCTTAACTCGATTCCAGAGTGAATAAAAAAGAAAGGTTGCAAAGGTGATGATGTCTTTCGGTGAGGTTCCCGTTTATTTCAACAAAAAGGATAAGGTAAGTTGACAAACAAAAAGCTTCCTATTGATTCTCTGGCTGTCGTGTAAAAACTGTGTCTCTCCCACCACCACTCAACTCAAACTAATCAGCTCTCCTGATCTCAGACAGCTGGGGCAGCTGCTGGGGTAAAACAAAGGAACTCAAACAATACTGCACCCTTGTGGAAAAGTAAATACCTACACAACATAAAAAATGGCTCCTACACACCGGCCTCATAATTGTGTTGGTTTGCACTACAATTATACAAACATATTTCAAAAGGAGCCAAAAAGGGTGTGTGTGTGTGCAAATCTTCTTCTTCTTTCAGAAGTCAATGTCCATAAATCAAATCTTCTTTCTTTCAGAAGTCAATCCATATTTCAGTCTTTAATAACAATCTTTATGTCTCCAATAGCATGCAGAGCTTGGTGACAGGCCTCTCCAGAAAGCCTGTCTTGGTCTTCAGCTGAACTGACCGGACAACACCTCTCCTGTCTGGAAAGGTTTTGGTCACTTTACCCATTAGCCATGAACTTCTTGGAGCAGAAGGGTCCATAATAACAACAACGTCGTCCACAGAAAAATTCCTTCGTGGCTTTGTCCACTTTTGTCTTTCTTGGAGCAGTGGAAGGTACTCCCTTACCCCACGCGTTCCAAAATAAATCTGACAGATACTGTACCTGTCTCCATCTTCGTTTGATGTATATATCACTATCATCAAAAAGTCCAGGAGGAAGAAGGGGTTTGGCCTTCAACAGAACAATGTGGTTGGGTGTAAGTGTTTCCAGGTCATTAGGGTCATCGGATAGTTTGGTTATTGGGCGACTGTTGAGAATGGCTTCAATTTCACAAAGAATAGTGCAAAAGCTCTCATCATCCATGGTTTGCTGTTTGACAATGGAATACAGCACCTTTCTTATGAGGCGAATGATCCGCTCCCATGTTCCGCCATAGTCAGATCCAGCAGGAGGGTTGAATGTCCATGCTATTCCTCTTTTTGCCAAAGCACTTTGAATTTTGTTGTGATCCAGGGCTTTAAGAGCTTACCTATAGCTCTCTCTTTCAGCTCCAACAAAATTGGTGTGCCGTTGTCTGACCGTTGTCTGACCTGAGGCTGGAGATTTGCCCACGTCGACACATGAACCGTCGGATGGCATTTATGCATAAATCTGTTGTTAGTGAGTGGGCTGCTTCAAGGTGTACTGCCCGGCTGGTCATGCATGTAAAGATTACGCCATACCTTTTGACCATGCTGCAACCTTTTTTGACAACCACTTTGCCTTGTCAATAGGGCCGAAATAATCCCCGCCTGTATTAGTAAACAGTGGCAAGTCTGGCAGGAGTCTTTCAGCTGGAAGGTCAGACATTTTCTGTTCTCCAACTCTCCCTTGAAGACGACGACAGGTAACACAATCAGCAATGATTTTTCTGCAGGCTGAGTTTGCATTTGTTATCCAGTAGGTTTTTCGAAGTGTAGATATCATATGATTACGTCCAGCGTGACCCACTTGCTTGTGAATATGTCCACTTGCTTAAGATAAGTTTGGATATATTTTGATCTTTAGACAGAATTATTGGATGTTTTACTGTTTCAGGCATGGATGCTTTTCTCAGGCGGCCTCCTACTCTCAACAGCCCATCTTGGAGTATGGGATCCAACCTGTAGATGTCACTGTTGGTTGGCACAGATGATGCTCCTTTCTCCAAGAGGGAGATTTCCCTGTGAAATCTTTGCTGTTGGCAGAGGCGTGCAATTTCCAGTTCTGCATTATGCAAGTCATCCCGTGTCAATGGTTGAACATTTATCTTTGCTTTGTGTTGCTGATGTCCTTTATTGCAAGTTTTACTTTTTTTCCTTAGCTGTTGAAGCAGGTCTTTAAACTTCAAAAACCAGGCGACTGAAGTTTTGAGATTTTCCCAGTCTGAAAAATAGGTCAGAAGCTTGTTCATAGTATTGGATGCATCATCAACAACACAAGCATTAACTGTGAGGTCTTGTTTGACCTCGGGGTCATCTAAGCTGACGGCAGGTTTGTTTACCTCCTGTTTTGGCCAGGTCCTTTCCTCAGTCAGCAGAAATTCTGGTCCTTTGAGCCATCGCTCACATTTCAGAAAATCATCAGCTGACAGTCCTCTTGAGGCCTCATCAGCAGGGTTCTGTTTAGAGCCTATGTACCTCCACTGGGCCACCTCTGTTGCTTCTCTTATGACAGCCACTCTGTTCGCTACAAATGTGTGGAATCTCTTTGTTTCACTTGAACTGTAATTAAGCACAGTCGTGCTGTCGGTCCAGAACACTGACTGGTCCAATTCCAGTTGAAGCTCCTTTGTAATCATCTTTTCCAGTCTCTGGACTCTGGACTTTCCAACCATGAAAGCAATGTTAACTTCATCAGAGATGCCTTTCAATCTCAGATAAGAAACAGCACCGTATCCACACTCACTAGCACCTGAGAAGTGATGCAGCTGTGCATTGCTTACCTTTCCAAAGTTCTTCGGCTTGATACACCGTTCCACCTTTAACAGTGACAATTTATGCAGATTTGTCAGCCACTGTGTCCACTTCTGCAGAAAGGTTTGTGGTATTGTGTCATCCCAACCAATTTTTCTTTTGCACAGCTCTTGTAGCATCAGCTTGGGAGGCAGTGTGAACGGTGACAAGAAACCAAGAGGGTCATAGATAGAATTAACCACTGACAAGATTCCACGGCGGGTACATGGATGACTTTCCAGTGCAATCTTGAACATGAACATGTCTGTTTCTGCACACCAGTGCAATCCAAGAGCTCTTTCAACAGGTAAGTTGTCTTTATCCAAATTGAGCTCTTTGGTTGCTTTGGAACGATTTTCTTCAGGGATGCTGGCAAGAACTGCTCAACTGTTGCTCATCCACTTTGAGAGCCGAAGCCTCCTTTGGCACATGCAGCAGTGAGATCTTGTACCATTTGCAAAGCTTCCTCTTCTGAAGACAGACTTTAAACAATCGTCCACGTAAAAGTTTTGCTCGATGGTCTGTAACACTGTCACTGCAATGAGCCGTGTTGTCATCAGCAACTCTCTTTAATGCATAATTGGCGCAGCTCGGTGATGAAGTTGCTCCAAATATATGAACTTTCATTCTGAAGTCCACCAACGGTTGCATCACATCTCCATTATGCCACCACAAAAATCGGAGAAAATCAACATGTTTCTGAGAAACTTGGACTTGGTGAAACATAGCTTGAACGTCGGTCATGATGGCAACTGCTTCTTGCCTAAATCTCAGAAGAACACCAAAGAGGGAATTTGTGAGGTCAGGACCTTGTAACAGCTGGCTGTTCAAAGATGTGCTTTTGAAACTTGCTCCACAGTCGAATACAACTCTCAATGTTTTCTTCTTGGGATGATACACCCCATGATGTGGTATGTACCCGATTTTACCTTCAGTTCCGTTCAGTTGCTGTTGAGGCACCTGCTCCGCATAACCACTTTTAATAAAATCATTAAGGAAGTGCACATACTCCTGATGATACTCCTTGTTCCTCTGAAACTTTCTTTTCAAACTCATGACACGTTGTTCAGCAATGCACCGATTGTTTGGCATAATGACATCAACAACTTTAAAGGGTAAGTCAACACAATAATGGTTGTTTTCAAGACGAATTGTTTTTTCCATAATGTGGAGAAACCTCATATCTTCTCTTGACATTAAAGTGTCATCACATGACCTTTCATTGAAGTCTTGGTTGTAGTGTGTGATTAACAACTGTTCCACTTTATCAATGGAGATCCTATTGACAGTGACAGTAGGGCAGCCATTCTTCCCTGTATCACTTACACTTCCTTTAAGTGGGCCGTTCACAACCCACCCCAGTAGGGTCCGGACAGCATAGGGTCCATCATTACAGCTGTTAATGATTTCCCAAGGTTCCAAAAGCTTTGAGGCATTTGTGGCACATCACAATCCACTCCAACTCAAGTCTGGAACTTTTAACTTCCAGTAAGGCCATTTTATCAGATCTTGCATGTCGCAACAGTGGTTCTTTGTGTTGAGGCTGGCATGTTTGTGAGTGTAAACCTCAGGTAGGTCAAGAAACCTGTTCTCATCTAGCTACTTCCAGTCCAGTCAGAACATGAGTCTTTCACAGTATGTGCTTGTCCCATAGTTCGCAAGAAGATGTGTGTTTTGGATACTGTCCATGTTCAGCTGTTCTCTCAGGGCGTTGTACAAAAGGGAGCGGAGAAATCTGGATTCAAGGAAAGCATACGTGGTCAAAATTTTGTTTCCATTCTTAACCTTTACTTGTACAGGTACAATTGAGAGAACACATTTCTGTGTACCGGCCCCAGTGCGAGCACAGGTCTGCTGAGGGACAACGTTGTGTTTGACTGTCCAAATGTTCTGAATTTAGCTGGATTGTGAAGCATTGTAGGATGTCTGAAGTTACATACATCACATGTTAGACGTTTTTTGCAGCTCTTGCTGATATGACCTGGTTTTAGACAACCAAAACAAACACCACTTTGCCTTAAAAGATCAAGTTCTCCAGATTTGACTTTGTTCGTAAGATGTACAAAATCGTTCTATTAGCGTGATCTCATTTACATATAGCAACATGATGTAGTCTTGCTTTTTGATAGAGAGAAAGGGCATGGAAAGAGCGGGATTCTGGCAGGACTTATACCTGCTGAAGTGGCTTACAGTGCCAAGTTTTAGTGGTATTATTTTTCCTGGGTGAAAATCTTGGGGGAGCTTTTCCTTTAAGTGTAGCAGTTTGAGTGTCTTGTAGGTTACCAAAGACAGGATCAGAGAGGAATTTTGATCTGATGTTCCAGAAAGTTGACCAAATCAGAGAACAAAACTCTACTTCCACGTCTCTCCTGTAGGTCACAAACAGCTGCTCTCCACCTTTCTCTTAATTTGTAGGGCAGTTTCATCACAAGCTGTTTCAGGTTTGATGGTACATTCATTTCTGCCATATTACTGTAGACTTTCCATCATGTTACAACATCCTCTCAAAAACAACATGTATGTTTGAAGAGCGCCAACATCTTCAGCTTTTATGGGTGGCCAACTTAAAGCTTTTTCCATGTAAGCTGCCCCAATCTTCATTTCATTGCCAAAGCGTTCCTTTAACAAATACTTGGCTCTGTGATAGCCTTGATCATTTGGCATGTGATAGCAGCTTCTGACCAGTTCTCTAGGCTGCCCCCTGGTGTGCTGTTCTAGGTAGTACAGCAGTCCTGGAGATTATTGACTTTTCTTTCAACCCCCTGCTCAAAGGCCATGAATAATGTAAAAGAGCCATACTGTAGAGGATCACCATCAAATATGGGTATTGCTCGAGGTGGAAGAGATGCGTACTGGTATGTCGATTGTGATTTTGTTCATTATTAATAAATTATGAAAAAACCCCAAGAGCCTGGCAGAATAAGGCAGTGCTGGGGATTTCTGTTTGTCGCTGCATAATGTTGCCAATGTCCTGTATTTCATTTTCATTTGTTGTTTGATTCGGTGTGTGTTTTCCGTTATGTTCGTTATTTGTTGTATTAGTTGTTAGTGGGTACAAAAACATTGCTAGACCGTGACCTTGCAGAAGGGTGTGAATTGTGAAGACAGTTGTAATGGCCTTCGTGGTGGGTAGGGGTCGTTTGGTTGAGGCGGGAGGGGTCACGATTTGCATGGCGTTCTTGTTGTTTTGAAGTTTGAGTTTTATCCCTGGTGATGGTTGTGTTGTTTGGGCAGATTTTCTCTCTTTTTCCTTATGGCTCCGTGTATGATCACTGGTGGCAGTGTGCTCCGCTAAGTAAGCCGACTTTTGTGTTTGAAGGGTTGGTTGTTTTTTGTGTTATGTTTTGCACTGGGTTTTTTCTGGACAGTATGACTCTTTGATGTGCATATTCCATTTTTTGGTTCCTCGACGCAGACTATGTCCACAGTGTGGCTGGGTGGCCCTTTATTTGAATATGAAGTTTCATTCCATCGGTAAATTGGTGTATGGCGTTTTTGTTTTGTATGGTCTACTCTGGTGCCTCCCTAACAGTCATAGCGCTTATATGGATGCTCGTCAGTTTTTTTAGTATTGATATCAATTGTATAGCGGCCATTCCCACCACACTGCTTTTTCCAAGCTGATGGCTAATGTTTAGCCGTTTGTTGTAGCAGCAGCTAGTTGGGTTTCTATTTCCCGTTGCTCCTTTTGTCTTTTCAATCTTTCCTGTTCCTGATGCGTTTTCCTCTTGAGCCTCCTAGGAGTGCAGTGTTTCTCTCGCGTCCAGTAGAAGCCATGTGTATGGTATGAGATGTTTAGTGCTGCCTTTTCAGCCTTTGCTCGTAAGCATGCAGAACTTGTGATGGAAGATTTAGATGAAGGATTTTGAGGGACATTAGATGAGACCGGTGTATGGGTTGTTTCTAAGGGGGGGTTAAGGTGTGGGGAGATTGGGGAAACATTTGAAATACGCGTATCGTATTGGGTTGTCTCATCGTCGCTGAAGTACGACTTTTGTCACTAATGTGTGGGTGAGCATCCTTCATTCCGATGTTGATAGTAACTTCACACTTAAGTCGAACGCTTTCAGCTTTGCTTTAAATGTGTCTGGTTGTTATCAGGATACCAATGTTTGCTGCTCATTTTACATTCTGCTCTTCAGGCACTGGGGCATTTCCTATAATGCTCGACATGAGTTTCAGCGCATCAATACACAGTTATTAAACTTCCTTGGTTAAGGTTTTTGCAACATTGCTCAAAGGAGTCAGGTTGTTATTGAAAGCAGATACACGAATCAAGGTCATCCTCATGGCAACTTGTGACATTTGCCGGATGCTTTGATGTCAGAGACGCGTTAACCCGCCGTTTTTCTTTTAGTTTTGATAAATACTGCTTTTGGTAGTTTTCGATTTGGGAAATGAAACACTTTCTTGCGCTCAACTAGCAATCTCTGCTCGTCTTTGAACATCACGGTTTATTGCTAGAAGTAATACGGAGACATCACTTGTATGAGCCAGACAACGCACTCTCAGACCCCAAAGTAGAACATTTTGTCAACTCAGCTTTTTCTGCGAATTTCGCCTGTCAATATGTCAACATGTGTGATACGTCAGCCGGTCACTAGCAAGATCCGGTATTTCTGACAGGCTTGCTGATTAAATATGTCCGGTCCTCCCAGTTTTCCAATTAGCTTTCATTTTACATGAACTTTTCCATTCACTCAACATCCGATGTTACACTCGTAGATCCGCAACGAAATCCAGACTTGTCCCCTCCCCGGATCAGTTCCTAGTGAAGGTCAGCTCAAACAGGCTCAGTTTTTGTTCGTGCAGTCTTGTTGGATTCGACTGTATTTGTCGCCTTTACGTTTCTCACTGGCTCTGTGGCGTGCTGTCATGGATAGAGAGAGGGCCGGAAGGGGTTGCAAGCTCCATGGCCTCCTCTTGATCCACAACAGGCGCGAGCCTCTTTCCTCCAGGCAAAAGCTCGTTTTCACTTGTTCTCGCCTCCCAAGTTGCACCCGGTGCAGGCCGTTCGGTGACGTTTTGACAGGAAGGTGTAGAGACATTTCCGGGCCCAGGCAGTGTTTACTTCTGATGATGACTATTCAAAAACCAATTGTCACGTGGACTGGTGGGTTCTGGGAATCGGTCTCCCTAACCCGAATCAAGAGGTGAATAAAAAGAAAGAGGTATGCAAAGGTGATGATGTTCGCTTTTGGTGGTTCCCGGTGTATCACGGTCGCGCAACAGCAACGGGAATAAAGGTAAGTTGAGTCAACGATAAAGCGGCTTCCTTTTGATTCTTCCTCGCCGCCTCGTCGATGTAGAATAGAGCTGCGTCTCTCCTACCACCACTCAACTCAAACTAATCAGCTCTCCTGGATCTCAGACAGCTGGGGCAGCTGCTG
>OLKM01004683.1:0-20658 GCA_900291075.1 Melanogrammus aeglefinus | reverse complement strand
CCATGTTCTAGTGACTCTAGGTGAAAAATATACTAATATAATATATTATATTATATTATATAATAATTGTAGATCATCTTGTAAATGATTAGTTCTGCTTCGATTGTCTATCACTGGCCACCGTACTGATATGACGTTGGCCAATCGGAACTCTTATTATGTTTCTTATGTTATGTGTCTGGCGCGAGCACTTCACTTCAATAAACCTACAGTTACGGTAACCTGGTGTCGCGTTGTCCTTCGAGTAGGAAGAAGTAACTTTTTTACATGGTGGTCAGATGCCGGACGGACCTTCTCGCACTGCGAGTTATATATTTTCTTTACCGTGTACGTCTAAGGTAGTGTTTTGTTCGTTACGGTTACGTTTTGTTGTTAGCACACCACACATCACAACAAACGTTCAACGGCCCTCGTTTCTTTCCAGTGATGGATGGATTTCGCAGACCCGACCCCCCTCGTCCTTAATGAAACCATCGCCGAGAATTGGCGAGTTTTTTCAAACGTGAATACGACATCTTCATCGCACGCAGGCAACACTACGACAAGCCAGCTAAGACCCAAGCTATACACTTCTCCTCCACATCGGCCGGACCAGAGGCCACGAGCGGGAGCGGTTCATATCGTCTAATGCCCAGAGGTGCGCGTCTCCGACGGTTGAAGGGACAGTTCAGAATATTGTCACTCCCGCCGAGTCCAGAGAGGACCCAGAATGTTTGAAAAGGAAGTTCCGCCGAAAATCTGCAACCCTCAAAAACAAACGGGACAATGGACAGGCACAAGTTTTCACCACACGAAGCCAAAAGCAAGTGAGACAATTGAATCATTTATTAGCGATCTTGAGGATTACAAGCTATATGCTGTCACTTCGGGAGATTACCGACGAGCTAATTATGTGACCGCATCGTCTGCGGCGTTACCAGTGACACCTTGAGGAGAAAGCCCTGTTGAGGGATATGTGAGCGTCACTTTGGCCAAAAGCCATTTCAATCGCGCCGAATCCCCGAGATGACTGAGGAAAGCAGTTAAAACTCTCGCAACAGCAGCTACCAGCGTTGACGCGGTCAAGCAGCCCCAAGCAGTTTTTAGCCAGACCCCAAGCCACTATACGCTCCACAAACCGCAAATGCCCAAACTGTGGAGGTAGCCACGCAGCCAGGGCGGAAAACTGCCCTGCTTGGTCGGAAAACAGTGTCACGGCTGCGGGAAGTCAAACCATTACAAACAGTGCTGCAAGTCTAAAACGCACGCAGCCAAGACTAGGTAAGGTTTTATGAGACGTTCGTAGAACCGAAATTCGAGGTGGCGGAATCGACCGTGCGATGAGGGGTTATTCTATGTGGACTGCGTTAACTCCGAAACTGCTGAGAAGATGAGGGATTTGTCACCATGGACATAAACAACAAACGTCTGGAAATGAAAGTCGACACAGGGGCGAGATGCAATGTGATGTCACTTAAGACTTACAGAAGAGTAAGGCAAAGGGAGAACACATAGTTGAGCAAGGGAAAGCTGTCGAGCCTTTGTCGCTTATGGGGGCACCAGGATCGAGACCGAGCGGCACCGTCCGTCACCCACTGCCATGTCGCCTAAAAGAGGAGGCCAGTATCACCTTCCTGCCTTTCTTTGTGGTGGACAAGGAGGTACAACCACTGCTAGGTTTCAGGGCGTGCTAAGAACATGGATATAGTCCAAATGAGCCTGTGATGTCCACCAGGTCAGTGTGGGAGGGCAACACAGAACTGTCAGCTCACAAGTCTTTTGCTCAGTACGAGACCTGTTCAGCGACGGAGCGGGCGTGAACTTCCTGTTTGTGTACTCCATGGAAGTTGGATCCCAATGTTGCATTCCTGTGGTCCCACCCCGCCACCGCGTTCCTGTTGCAATGCGGGACAGAGTCAAAAGCGGCTTTGACGTATGGCAGCGGCATCGGTGTCATAACACCAGTCACAGAGGCCAACCGACTGGGTCTCATCTCATGGTGGCCGCACACAAGAAGGACAAGAACGACAGAATCAGAGCTGTGTGCATCACCCAAAAGACTCTAAACACCAAGCGTTTGAAAGAGGCCCCACCACGCCAATGCGCAGTGTGGGAGGAGGTAGCAGCACAGATGTCCAGGGAGCCACCAGTGTTTTCTGTTCTGGATGCCAAGAATTTCTTTCTCTGGCAGGTACGGCCTCGATAAGTAGATATCCTCCAATGCGTCACCACGGTTCAGCACCCCGTTTCGGGCGTTTACAGATTCCTGCGCATGCCCTTCGGCATCAACTCTGCCAAGCGAAGTGGTTTCAGCGCTCCATGGAACAGGTTGTTCGCGGGCCTACCCATGCTCAGTCATCGTTGACGACATCATCATCGGAGGCCGCAGTGTTGCTGAAACACGGATGCCCAACCTACACACAGAGGTGCTCGAACGTTGCGAGGCAGGTCAACCTCACGGGCTGAAATTCCAGGCTGAAATGCAAATTCCGCCTCGACCAGGTGTCTCTATGTGGGCACATATTCACTTCTGACGGCCTCAAAGCAGACTCCACCAAAACACAGCCGCCATTCAAACGCCATGGCCAGTTCCCACGGAACGTCACATCACTCCTTGCAGCGGTTCCTCGGCCATGGTCAATCTACCTCGGCAAGTACATTCAGAACCTCAGTGAGATCGCGGCACCCTCTGAGACAGCTCACACCACAAGGAGACGGCCTGGTGTTGGTTCCAGCAGCACCAGGAGGCCTTTGACCGCCTGAAAGCCTGCCTGTCTAGCGCTCCGGTCCTGGCATACTACAACGTCGAGGAGCCAGTCACACTCACCTGTGATGCATCATCCCATGGTCTAGGTGCAGCATGTATGCAAAACGGCAGACCGATAGCCTTCGCTTCACGTGCCCTCACTGACACTGAAACACGGTATGCCCAAATTGAAAAGGAGCTACTGGCCGTCGTCTTTGCTTGCGCCAAGTTCAGAGACTATGTTACGGAAAGGCCCATCACCGTTGAAAACGGACCACCAGCGCCTTGGTCACCATCATAGAAAAAGAGACCCATTCACGTCGGCCCCTGCCCCAGTCTACAGAGGGATGCTGCTACGCCTGCAGAGCTACGACATCAGCCTGGTCTTCTACAAAAAGGGTAAGGCACATGTAATCTTGCAGACACCCTTTCCAGAGCTGCCATGCACAAAGACCCCCACAGGTGCCGGTCCTCGAGGCCACAGAGTTTGAGGTCATGAACTTGAGAGTGCGTTTCCCACGGCCCGTCTGGAGGAGCTGAAAAGGCACCACGGCGCAGGGATGACGTGCTACAAACCCTCAGTTGCAGTCATCTACAGAGGGTGGCCATCCAGGGAAGGCCAGGTACTCAGGCCGCCATCGCAGCCCTTCTTTCCCTACAGAGACGAGCTCGCGGCGTGGAGAGCGACGGCGTCATCATGAAAAGCCACAAAGCAGTCATTCCCCGCTCTCCTGCAGAAGAGTAGTACATCAACATCGTTCAACTAAAGGTCATCCAGGGTCTCTGGACGCGCGACCCAAGCGCAGAGCCCAGGAGTGTCATCTTCTGGCCGGATGAATGTCAAAGGACATCGCGGGAGGAGCTGGCTCCCATGCAAGGTATGGTCAACAGCACCACACCACATCAGCAAAAGGAACCCTCTCCAGCTCCCAGCCCGGTCCAGACCTCCCGCTTGGTCTAGCGAGTGGCAGGCTGAACATTTTCGATTGGCATGGGAAGACACTAACTCAAGTCCTTGTCGATTCCTACTCTGCGCTGGTTCGAAGTGGACCCTGCTCTCCGTGACACTGACATCGACGACAGTCATAGCGAAGCTTCAAGAGACATTTCTCTGTGCATGGTGTGCCGCACAGGACTTTTCACTGACAAATGCTCGACAGTACACCAGCCAGCAGTTCCGGGTTCGCCAACAATTGGGAACTCATTACTCTTCACTCCACAAGCAGTCCTGAGGTTCCCACAATATCGAACGGTCTTCTACGCAGAGAGGGCTGTGCGCTGCAGCGCCAAAGCAGCTCATGGAGAAGTTCACCAGAGATGGGACTGATGTTTTTCTCAACTGCTGAACCTGAGAAACATTCCCGCGTGGACACAACACACTGGGATCCCCTGCCGAACGCCTCATGTCCCAGACAGACTCGTGCTGACAATTCCTGTGAGCAGCAGATTGTTGCAGCCTGCTTCGTCTAGAGACAGCGGCACATCCACAACCAACTCCTTCAAAAGAGACTGACGGTGAAACGCCACTATGAACAAGATCAAGCCGCCCACTGCAGCCTCTTCCAGGAGGGCAAGTCGTCCGCAATGCAGACCAAAGAGGGGCTACGACAAACTCGGCACTGTGACGGAGGTGCGCAAGGAGCCACGGTCCTACAACATCCAGAGCCAAACGGCAAGACCAACAGGAGAAACCGTCGCCACATCCTCTCCCTGTGGCAGAGCCCCCACCGCCTCTGCTCCAGCCCTACGACCCGGAGTTCCAGGATGCCGGGCTTCTTCCCCAGTGGAGGCACGACACGACACACACACACCACATGCCAATGCCCAAACTCCCCGAGCCCCCCGCCCCCACCCCCTCTCACTCCCAACTTACCTCCACAGGTCCCCATCCAGCACGGAAGACCCTACACTACGCGTTCAGGTCGCACACTTGTAAGCCTAATCCAAAATACATGTGAAGAGACTTACCTTGTCTGAAAAAAAAAAAAAAGAGAACATTCTGTTTCTCTTGTTCGTCATGTTTATATTCGTTTTATATTCTGTTTATAATTGTTGAACTAAAGGAGAGGATGTAGATCATTTCATAAATGATTAGTTCTGGCTTCGACATTCTGTTCTCGTGTTCGTCAGGTTTATATTATTGACTAAAAGGAGAGGATGTAGATCATCTTGTAAATGATTAGTTCTGCTTCGATTGTCTATCACTGGCCACCGTACTGATATGACGTTGGCCAATCGGAACTCTTATTATGTTTCTTATGTTATGTGTCTGGCGCGAGCACTTCACTTCAATAAACCTACAGTTACGGTAACCTGGTGTCGCGTTGTCCTTGAGTAGAAGAGTAACTTTTTACAATAATAATATAACTAATATAATATATTATATTAGTAATATTATATATAGGCTATTATATATTATATATATTATATAAGTAATGTTATATTTATCGAAATGTAGTTTCAATGCATTATAGACATTCGTTATAACCAGATACATAACCACCGCGGGTTGAATTGTCATGCACAAATCGCTAGTTAGCGAATTAGCTCGCGATCCTCGCAACATGGATAGTTTCCATGTCAACACTTGCCCTATTTTAATGTGTCCCATTTCGCCCATTTGATTGCATGTGGGGTAATGTTTTTAGGGCTGTAGAACGGACTCTCGAAGATCTGGATATTCATACGACGACATGAGCCCGCGCAGCTCCCCGACCCCTGGGCCGCCCGACCCCGGTCCACGGCCGGGCTGCAGAGCCCGTAATAGGGCTCTGCAGCCCGGCAGTGGACCGGGCGGCCCGCGGTCGGGGAGCTGCCGGGCTCATGTCGTATGATATCCAGATCTTCCCAGGTTTGATGACGTCACAGGGTAGGGTTGTCCCATTTGGTAGGGGATCGGTTAGGGGTAGCAATGAGCATGAGCAATGAGGGTAAGGGGTAGGGTTAGGGTTGAGATGTAGGGTTGAGACAGTGAGCAAAGAAATGGGATTGGGCCTTAGACACGTGACATTTGAGCAGATAAAGCTGTCTGTATCCCGGAAGGCCTTCAGATGTCAAAGTAAAAGTGTGGTAGTCAAGTATAGGAGGAGGAATGATAACAACACCTTGTCCTTCAGATGTGTTGGCCCCGTTAGTCATTTAATTGCAGCCTTAATCTTTTTGTCATTGTTGTAGCATATTAGTTTGGAATAAGTCATTATTGTTCATATCAAATCATCAAATATGAAGCTTTGATTACATGAGTGATTGAGTCCTTGTCTTACTCTTAATGCAGAAGACCCACTCAGTCCCTGGAGGCCTGACATACTTCCTCTGGTCAAAAAAAGTTTATCTCTCTACCTCTTCTTCTGCCTCTTCCTGGAGAATAAAGGATTTTAGAAGTGTGTTTCCTCCATGGCATGCACAGCTGCTGCTGCTGCCAAGGTGAGACACATTCTGAACATTAAACTTCCCTCATTTTATCAAGCCAGGGTTAAAGGGTTACATTTTGAGTACAAAATAGAAATACATGCCAACATACACAGATACACTAATATTACATCCAAACACACAAACATTCTCCAATCCTTTCCTTGAACCTTTTCTCTTGAGTGTGGTTGAAACAAAGCTTTTGAGGTCACACTTGATCAGCTCAGAGTGCTGCTTAGTCATTCTAGTCATCAGGAAAGAGAGAGAGAGGGTTGGACGGGGAGGGAAGGTAGGAGAGAGAGAGTGCTTTCCCATGGCGGGCAGATGAATCATGGTTAATATGATATCACACTTACCATTTAATTCCTGGGTTTTATTATGTAGTTAGAAAAAAGCAGAAAAAAAAAAGAAAGTAAACAAGTATTTTTTCTCGCAAAGTATTTGCATCAAACAATGAGTGACATAAATAAAGTATATTATAATAAAAAAAATAAAAAGCCATGAACATGTGTATATGCACGCACTTGTCTCTGTGAGTGTGTGTGTCTGTATGTATGTGTGTGTGTGTGTGTGTGTGTGTGTGTGTGTGTGTGTGTGTGTGTGTGTGTGTGTGTGTGTGTGTGTGTGTGTGTGTGTGTGTGTGTGTGTGTGTGTGTGTGTGTGTGTGTGTGTGTGCGCCTGTCCCTATCAGGTGGGGGTTTCATCACAGTGTTTCACCAAACATCTTTGGAAGCCTTAATGGCAGATATGGCTTCTATATATATGTATATATGTGGTTAATATTTACACACACTTTATAGAAGATAATGTTCAAATTATGGGGAGTTAAACACAAGCCTCCAGAGGGAGGAAATAACCGTTCAACTTTTTTAACGAATGAATAATTCTGGATTTAGAAATTAATCTGGCTCTAATTTCTGGTGAAACATTTAAAAGTCCATCTTAAATATTTGATGTCCTGATTTGCATATTTAAAACTAAATAAATCCCTCCCATTACCGCCTTTCTGAGTGACCTCTGGGTCGCAACGCTTTGGGGACACAACGAGAACCAATTAAAGAAGACCAAACCCCACAAGAGAGAACCAAACACTCACTCCATGTTGGCTTAACCCCACCAGACAGAACCACACACACCATCACGGCTCAACCCCACCAGACAAAACCATAGGACTCACCACATGATGGCTGAGTCAACCTGCAGTCTTTTGACCCAATATAGGCCTTTTGAAATCAACCAAGTGCACATGTCTTGCCTTGTCACTGAAATTATAAAAGCAAGACTTCAGGTTGGACATCGGTGATCAACACTATTCCTGCCATCTCTTCAAAAAGTCCTGCACGTCTGTTTCTCTATATGGCAGTTTAAATAGTCTGCTGCCCCCCTCTCTTCTCCGCTTCCTCGGCTGTGCTCCAAAGCAATTCCTCAGTCACGCTGCCTTTTTCTAGCACCTCGCCTGGCAGAGAGAGAGAGAGAGAGAGAGAGGAGAGAGAGAGAGAGAGAGAGAGAGAAGAGAGAGAGAGAGAGAGAGAGGAGAGAGAGAGAGAGAGAGGGAGGAGGAAGAGAGAGAGAGAGAGAGACGAGAGAGAGAGAGAGAGAGAGAGAGGAGAGAGAGAGAGAGAGAGAGAGGAGAGAGAGAGAGAGAGCGAGAGAGAGCGAAGAGAGAGAGAGAGAGAGAGAGAGAGAGCGAGAGAGAGAGAGAGAGAGAGAGAGAGACTTGGCAGGTGAGGAGGAAACTGTCCTTGAATAAAGACATCCTCCATTGGTTGTGATAGTCGATAGACTTCCACCTTCACCAACAGAACAAACAATCAAAAGGCCCAGTCGACACCTTGGCAGCAGAGCCAGGGGGCCAGGCCTAGTTAAGGTAATGAAGGACATCTTGGAGAGAGCGGTTAGGGATGATTAATAGGCACAAGTTCCCTGCACCAACACCCTATTGGCCAGGACGCAACACATACACACACGCAAAAAAATATGTATAAATATGTAGTGAGAAAATTACGTTTACAATTGAGGGGATCATCATATGTATTGCAGTAGACTGGGAGGTTCTCAGGCATCAATCTCTGTGTGCAGCTCTTTGGGACGTTGATGCGAGTGCCCAAACAATGCTCTATTACACCGACAGTACCAGCTTGATGGGAGCTCCAACAGTAAAGGAATCTGACCTCTGGAAGAGACTAGAAAACAGGAAGCAAGAAGAGACACTGCAGGAAGTGTTGAACTCTGTCCCTCTGCCTCATTGTCAAGATGTTCCTTTGGAAGTTCCCACCAAACTTTGCCTCTTGTGAACCTCTAATAGTGTGATTCTGTGTCTCTGCTGTATCCTTTGTATAATGATCAGGATCAGGTGTGTGTGTGTGTGTGTGTGTGTGTGTGTGTGTGTGTGTGTGTGTGTGTGTGTGTGTGTGTGTGTGTGTGTGTGTGTGTGTACGGTGTGTGTGTTGTGTGTGTGTGTGTGTGTGTGTGTGTGTGTGTGTTGTGTGTGTGTGTGTGTGTGTGTGTGTGAATTGTGTTTGCAATGGTCATTTCCATCCACTTCCAACAAAAAAACTTTTAATTTGAATGAATAGTGGATGCACGTCAAAGATTCTCAGACAACCTCAGACTTTATAAGGAGATGCTGAGCAAGATGGAGCTGATCAGACAGAGCACTGAAGACTCACACACACACTCTTGATGAGTGTGATCCCTCCCGGCCAGCCTTCCTCCATCATCGCTTCAACTATTATAAATCGACCATAATTGAAAAAAAAAAGAAAGCTGTGCTGCAAAGATAATTAAGAGTAATTAAGAAGCTTTTATTTGCATCCACCCCTCTTGTGGTGACACTTCTTCAATATCGCAAACATAATCAGTGTTATTTGTGGCCGTGTTAAATGAGGCATAGGCCACTTCTTAGACAATTAATGATTCAGCCAAAAGGAAATCGAAAAAAAGAATGATATGATAACAGGAATGAACATTAAATCAATAACAAGTCACATCAATGATTAACAACACCACAATATAACAGAGCCAGGATAAGATTCTCAAGAATTTCTACAATATCTCCAGCCCTATGCATTTTGTTTTCATGATGTTGCCGGCATAAAACACAGCAGGGGTCCGTGGCCCGCCGTCTTGCGTTGCCGTTAACAACCTACGGTGCCGTTGACTCAAATGTTTCCCTTCATTCGCTGAACGCTAAGAAATATCAGTTCCCTATTCCTACGCATGAAACAGTTAGGATGTCAGCAGAAAGGTGATGGGGGACACGAGATGCAAACCAGATAAACGCAGACGTCAGAATACAAGCTCACGCATTGCCCACCACTTTCCATCAAAAAAGAACCAAGGGTTCATTTGTCGTCCTGAAATGAAGAATTTACAATTCGGCAAGTGAGTTACCACGCTGCGTGTTCTCGAATGTGTTATTATGGAGAGATATATTAAAAACAAGCCACGATAATTACCTCTTTTGTAAGGACAACAGTAATGAAACCAGAGTATGGCAGGAGACTCAGGCTGCTGAATTATTTGATTATTTAGAGAAAACAAAAAGAGAGGGAAGGAAACCAAACGTTTGTCCATCAGCATTAAGCCTCCAGTTTTACCAACACTGAGGCCCCATGAGGCTTATGTAACCCGCATCCCTCTCCTTCATCACACCTTTTCATGGGATTTGAGCCAGCTGGAGTGTGTACCAAACAGATATTAACCGCACTGAGCCAAAATAACTCAATTAAAGAGAGGAACCTCCCAGAGTCAGAGCGTAAGGTTTAAAAAAGCCTCTCCTTAATTGGTTTGTGTTAGATGTTGTGTCCTGAAGACACAACAAACACAGAGATGACGTATGGACAGCTCCATATTTGTCAGCCTTGGTATTGGAAACAAGTCACAGCTGAGCTGCTTCTAATTCCTCCTGCTGTGGAAAATACATACTTGCATGTGTGATTGATGAGGTGTATTAACCAATCAGGGCTCTCCACAGATACTAGCAAAATGTATAATCTATAATGCCATAACAACCTCATTGTACATTGTATATATTTCAGATTGTATTTCAGATTGTTTACTTGACTATTTATTTGGATTTTATTGGCTACTTTAGATTTTATTTTAATTGTGAATTAAATTGAATCTTTACTTAATTTTTATTTCTATTTACATTCATCTTTATCGCTTGTTTCCATTTCTACTTTGCACGGAGCATTGGAACGAAAAGAATTTCCCCCCGGGGATCAATAAAGTATTCTGAATCTGAATCTGAATCAGAAAATTGTTGGTGCTTTTTTTTGTGCATAATTGTTTTTGCTAAGTTGATTGGCTTTTATTTAATTTGTTGTCCTTTTTATTTATCGCCCTGTTTTGATTTGTTGCCTCCACTTGTCAGCTTTCCGGCATGCATGACTTTTTGTTCTACCTGTTTTCAGTCTCAAACTTCTGCTGGTTCCACACTGCAGGATAATTAGCCAGATCTGGGCCTCATTTCCTCGCTTGGAATCTGGTCAGAAATTAAATGAAGATATCCTTTGGTGTTGGATCTATTAAGATACATTTTTACTTTCCCAAACCTGATCAAGGCTGCACCATTTTGAATAAAATATAATATATAAATATTGAACATTTACTCCGATCCAATATCTTGTAGTTTGGGGGGAACCCCGAAGTCATGATGTTGGGAAGATGCTATCTAATCGGAAATCCAAAGCCAAGATGGAAACATCTAAAGTGTGCTTTTTGCCTAAGTCCAACTCAAGCTGCAACATGTACAGTCCATTTTCACACCGTCTCTGGAGATGACGGTGAGGTAGGCCTACCATGGTATGCCACCAGGTGTGGTGTGATTAGCTGTTACAGAGTGCTGGCTAAAGTGCTGCCTAGCGTTTGTAGCGTTCAGAGTTTGGAACGACTTGCTGGTGTGGAAGAGGAAGTGCTTCCACACCAGCAAGTCGCTTTTAAATACTGCTCCAGTGTTAAATATTTTTATATTTTCATTGTTGAAATTGTTATTGGCGACAGTAGTTTGTTTAAACACCAGCTACGTACATATTAAAACCAATAAATCCATGCAAAATATAGCCATTAGCAAATCTTCTGAAAAAAATCACACAGGTCTTTAAGCTTAATTTTTTTGCATTTACATGATGAATCTATACTAAGCAATAAGGCACAAAATATTTCTGAAAGTGTGTATTGCTTTCCACCTGGATTTTTTAAAAGTCCCATGGGGGATAGATCAGTCTACCAGCCTAGCCAGTGGACTATAGCAAACGTTGCTCATCTATCCGTCACACATCTAGGTGGAGACGCCCACCTGTGATTTCATGAGGGGCAGATTCTGTAATAGCTAATCACACCACACCTGGTGGCATGCCATGGTACCTTTAAATACCCCGCCCAGAGTGTGAACGCAAAGGATTGTGAGTATTTTTTGCCCCCCACAAAACTAATGCAGTGGTCTTCAACCCGCTGCATGGATTTAAGAGTGCAATGATTATCAACAATCATGGAAAGCTGAAAAGGCTTATCAGTTTTAATAACAGTATGAACAAATAGAACACAAAAATGACAAGCTGTCCTTTGTGTATCTAGCAATAGCACCTGCTAAACAACCTGTTTACAACCATGACTAACCAATGCATGAGAAGGACATGAAAGGAGATTAATGTTCCACTCTTTCAATTGCTCTAATTATACCTTTAACTGTTGTTATCTAACATACCATACTGTAATTGAATTATGTAAAAGTCTGAAATTACTGCACCTTAAAAATGACCATGAATTAGCTATACTCTCATTTGCATAGTAATTAAATTTATGAATTTCAATTGTGTATACCAACTGCATGTTGGCTGACATTTACCTAACTTTCTTTCCCTCCACCCTAACCAAGGATGCCTGTTATTAAATTCCCTTAAATTGCCTGACACTCTTCTGGGTTCTCATCTAAAAGTAACAAGGAGATATACAGTGGGATTAAAACGTTGTCTTCTTGACTACTTGTTATGTATTATACACATTAATATGGGACACACACACACACATGCACACAAACACACACAAACACACGCACGCACGCACGCACGCACGCACGCACGCACGCACGCACGCACGCACGCACGCACGCACACACACACACACACACACACACACACACACACACACACACACACACACACACACACACACACACATACACTTTTCTGTTTTTTCTTTGCTAGTCTCCGTGGCTCTGGTTGTGGCATCTGCTGCTGCAGGGTCAACCGAACCGGCAGCAGTAGATTTTGGGCTAGGCGTATAACTCACTAAAACACTGAAATAGTCTAGTTTGCTTTTATTGTAGCATGTAGCCTGGGACTCTTAGTGTTTGTGTTGTGTTTTTTATTGTTAATTTTCAATCTGAGTGGGTGGCCAATCACAGCACGAGAGGGAGGGGCTTGGAGGGGCCCACCAACTAGCTTTGGCTTTGTACAGAGACAGGTCAGAAAGTGAGCGTGCAGGTGGAATTTTATGAATGGTGAATGTAGGAGATAACTTCCCCTGCTAAAAGCATTTTATTGCAGTTATACCCAACCGGTATTCGCGAAAAAAAACACTGAAGTAAAAGTTCTGTCACAAAACGATTGATACGTATCTGTGCACATTTTTAAGTGGGTAAATCCTGGAGCGTTCCTTATGGGTATACGGCAAGTAAACACTTGCTGATTGTGCAGTCGAAGAGGCACAAGGAACAAGAGGTAAAGATTTGCTTGCCGTTTGGTGTGCACGCGGCCTGAGGATGTCCGCCATGCTGGTTTATACTAAAGAAACTTTTTTGATCTTGAGATTGCTTAGCGAGAGTTGATGTTTTGAGAATCCGGAACGTTTTTTTGGAAATGGAATTGTTTAGTGTGTGCTTTCATGTGTTGGCAAAAACGTTTCCTTCCTGACACTAAACGAGCCAAGCAGTTTAATGTCCATCCTCTTTAGTTTGGTGTGTGGTCGCTCTAGTGGGTGCCATACAAGACCAGTTCCAATGCTATATAATATACCTTTAAAACTCAATGTTATGCACCTTGAGCTGTCTAATAGTGGACCCATCTCCAGACCCCCCTGGCTCTCATAATGCCCCAGACTCTATGAGTTATCAACATTGAGCATAGGGCTCATGTGCTTTAAAATATTCAACTGCCAATGCTGGCCCTTGTGGAGCCAGCCCAACCTATTGCCCACAAGGGGAACACAGGTGGAGCTCATTACGTTAATTATGGAGCATTGCATGCCAGTGTACATTATTAACGTCGTTAGCTACACCTGTGTTTGTGACTATTACCCTTCTGGATTAAGGCTAATGGCTCCATGTTACACGTGGAGAGTTAAATAGGGAGCTGCAGCCCTCAGTATAGGGAAAATGTATTGCCTCGGCTGTGGTATTAGTGCTGGCAGGGCGCTGTGTTAGCATTTCTAATCATTAAGCACCACAGGGGCTGGCAGAGCTAAACATAGCAGTGCTTAAGCCATAATAAACAAAATACACCTCCATGAGATGGGACTCGCTTCTGCTTTCTGAGTGGTTCATCTCACTGGAAACAGTTAAGTGTGAATCTTTACAGAGTTCTTCACCAGAGAGTTTTGGGCCAGTCAATGATGACATGACTAAAGTGTCTCTCAATGTTAGTATGGATTAAAAACATTTTTAATGACCTCCGGTTTTCAAGCCAAGGTGCAGGACACTATTTTCAATGCTATTTAGAGCTGATTGAAACATAATAAATAGTGCTATATATATACTGTATATAGGCCTATTAGTGCTGTCAGTTTAACGCGATATTAACGGCGTTAACGCAAACCAATTTTAACAGCGTTAATTTTTTTATCGCGCGATTAAGGCTCTTTTGGCTTGGCAAACGTTGTAGTTTTTTCTAGGGATGCACCGAATTTTCGGCGACCGAAGATTTCGGCCGAAATTGGCCTAAAAGCGCATTTCCGGTTTTCGGCCGAAACAGAAATTTGTGATGACGCAAACAAAAAGCGCGGTCAGCACACGCTTGTCTGAATGAGTGCCAATATGTCTGCGCTGTGGACGTTTTCCAATGATTCTGAGAAAGACCCACATATAGCGATTTTCAAACATTGCAATGCCTTGATTTTAATGAAGTTAGTACACAGTCATAGCCATAAATGCAATGGCAGGCCTACTAGGGTTGCCACAGTGTGGACATTTTCACACAGAGTAATTAATACACTCGTGTCAACACCGGTATTACCGAGTATAAACGGTATAAACTTTGAAACTAGGTCAACCGCCATCTTCTCCGTCAACTCTCTTCTCACACTCGGTGACAGCGTCTGGCAGCGCGGCAATTCTCGGTGACAGTGTCTTATAACGTTCTATATATAATAGTATAATATAATTTTAGATATAATATCATGCCCAAAATCTCTTTGCGCCTCCGGATGGCCGTAGCGCGAGGAGCTCTCGTAGGGAAGGGCTTCGCGGGGTTTGTTTACCGGCGTTGCTATGGTTACCGGTCTTCCGCGTTTTTAATAGTGGAAAAAAATAATACAAAATAACTCGGTGTTGGCCTCAACACTGGTAACACCGGTAATACCGCATACCGAGGCAAACCTAAATGCAGTGGCGTTTTCTCCCGGAGGCCAAGGGAAGCCAGGCTTCCCTGTTTTTTTAGGCTGTAGTTGTCATCCAATAAACACATTTATATTAACAGTTTCGTTAATTATTTTGTGCTGTGTTGCTGTCATTTCTTCCCCATTTTCTCCTCTCATTGACCATTTCACAATGCGCGATACGGCGCCCCTGTTATATACTGAAGACGCGGCGAAACACAACACTATACGCTGCGAGGAAGCCAGCCCGAGCTGGCATCCCTTGTAGACAGGGGCGGCGCCAAGCGGTTGCTTGCCGTTGCTATAGCAACTCCAAGCAATTACTCAGAAACCCCAGAGCAACCCCTGATTTTTTGTCAAACTCAAACAACATATTTTGAAATAATGCCATTTTCCGTAAAATGCTATTAAATAAGTTCAACTAAACCTATGGCCGAATGCGATACCCGTCACCATACCGACCATTCCTGTCATATGAATCACCAGATTAAGTGCATAATCAGTGAGTAGCGTCAACATTTCAGGGCCGTGTCTGGACTGTCGGTCAGCCTGGGACTCTCCTCTCCCCCCCTCCCCCTCACCGTGCCCAGTTCCCGAGCGTTGGGCATGCGCACACTCTGTAAATTGCATGAACAGATTAAAAAAAACAACATACACACAATTGACCCTTCGCTAAGCCCCTCCCCTAAACAGCCACTGACCAATCCTACATTAGCAACCGTGTGTAGCAACCGAGAGGTCTGTCAAGCTTTCAGCAGATGCTAATATGCCGAAGCGGTGCGCAATGCGCATACGGGACTTGTAAATCCGACACCCGATAGTCTCAAAGTGTCGAAGGTGGTGTCCAATTTTTCCCCTTCCCCAAGCCCAAGACCCAAGAAGAGGTGCAACACGTGGATAAAGCAGTGTGGAAGACCACATCAACAGCTGAATCACGGAAAGATAAATAAAAGAAACGTATGTTATAAGAGCGCCATCATCTGTATTATCATAGTAACAAAAGAGTGAGACTCACAACCAATCAAACCTAAATAATATCCTTAATACATGTAAGTTTACCTGCTCCCTGTGTAGTGGCAATCAATAGGTCTCCGTTTGCGGTCACGTCTGGCTTTTGCGACCACTACGGAATGGATGATATGGGCACAGCTTTTATTTTATTACTCCTCGGTTTATGCCATTGTTGTGGCACACTTGTGCAGGACTTCGTTGGGCTTTCTTGCTGTCTGTTTATGAGCTCCAGGGTATAAATCAATCCCACTATATGGGAACAATATCCTGGCGCGCTGTAAACAAATACAACCGGTGTATCGTCCGCCAGCAGACGATATTGTGGATAAATCCCTCAAACGCATACTGCAGACCCTTCTGTTGGCTTCTCTCTGATATATCAGAACCGTTTTTCCAAAAATGTGAGGTGATTTACTTTGGAAATTGTGTTGATGGTATCATTGAAAACGCCATATTTCTTTTGCTAGGAGCGAAAGCTTGACAGACATATCAACAGTAACTAAGGGGGGCGGGGCTTAGCGAAGGGTCAATTAACACAAACTATCCCAAGCAATATGTACAATATTAATTAATTATTATTTAATGTACATGAAACAATAATTTCATTAATAGCATAGTCTTATGAAAAAAAATAACATTTCAAATATGCTGACATCTCGCGGCGAGATTATCAGAGATGTTCGTTGCCGGCTCGTTGGCGCTTAAAAAATATGGACAAGTTTTTACTATTTCGAAAGAAATCAAGTTCAAACACGACTCGCGATGGCGAGGCTGAGGATGGGCTCGTTAATAGCCAGACTTGTGTTGGACTTGGCAGTTGTTCGGAGGGGGGTTACACAGTTCTGAATTAGCAATACAATGTTAGCACATGCTTGCTAGCAATGTTGGTGTGTTAAACCGTATGGATTAAAGTGGAATATTGCAAGACGTCCTGTGTTCAAGACATCGATTTAAGGTAGGCCGTTTGGTTATTAAGTTTGCCCGTCGCAGCATATTGACTTGGGGCCATGTGATTTTTGTTTTGAAAGTAGAACTAGATTCTCGGTTTGGGCTCATGCCAAAGGATGGGTTTATCGTAGCCTGGTATGATCCGCCCTTAATAGAAGTATTATGAAGTATAATAGTATCAACAATAATAGCAACTATTGTATTAAATGTTCCACATAGGCTACATTTGGGACGTATCGCGCAACTAATGTGAATGCTTTGGCATGTACCGTGGCGACGGTGGGTCTGAGATGTGCAATTCACCACTATTGACAGGACAGCTAACGTTGGGGGACTGCTGACGGGCTGTTGATTGAGAGAACTTATATTTTCTATTGTCTTTTGCGGTCTTTTATGTCTTGTGCGTGTGTGTAGGGAGGAGGGAGAAGAAGATAGCGCACGTTGAACTGTCAAATGATACGATCACACTCAATCATAGTGGTGCGATTAGTCTGTGTTGTTACTGTACTGTAAACTTGCCTCGTACGGGACCGCAACCACCCCAACCCGGTGCCGAAAATGTCTTCCCGGCCGTGCCTCTGCCAAATTCAGGTGTTTTGATCAAGGTTTTTTTTTTTGACCAGCAACCTCTTGAATTCATACAGCAACTGTTAAGCAACTGCAACAAATTATTTCTGGCGCCGCCACTGCTTGTAGAAAAAAAAAGAAAGAATTGACCAATCAGGTGAGGCTACCGTAATGACAGTGCCCTCCTCTGATTGGTCGGGAGGGTGTCAGGAGGGTCCCAAGGGAAGCCACTCGGCCCTTGGCTTCACACCAATCAAATCAAAGCATCATTATCAACGTCACCGAAAAAACAAATAGCGCGAAATTCGCATTCAGCAGAGCGCTCGTTTTCCTGTCTGAAAAGGATCAAAACATACTGAGGGCACACATGTGGACAGGACAGATTTTGTGAACCTAGCGAAGATTTCCATTGGACTCAGTAGTTTGTGGAGGACCTGAAGGCCAAAGCGGATTTCTATGACAAGTTTGGACCCACTTCGCCACATGAAAGACCGGGAATGGCCTTCCTCTAACAAATAGCGCGAGTAAATACACACTTCTCCCGTTGCGGCTCTAATGTTTCCTGAACTTATGGGGAAAGAAGCAACGGTGATTGACCGTGCTAAACACACTTATCCATATATATGGGTTCTGTGAAATGCTAATGAAATCAAATGTATTTATTAAGCACATTTAATACAGTGCAATTTTATTTTATGTTTTTGTTATAATGTGCCACCGTTTTTATTTGTATGCCCCACCGTTTATTTTTTGAGGATGGACCAGGGGTTTCAGGCGGCCCTCACAACCCCCACCACCCCCCCTTCATTCCGAGTCTAGCTTCAACACTCGTGCATGATGCAGATATGTGTGCTTGTTCTGGGTTGTCTTGGTGTGTTGTCTTTTAAGTAGTGTTGAATGTTACAATTGATTTTGGCCTAGTTTTAACGAAAAGGATGTATATCAAATACTGTGATTGCGTGAGTCGTGTTAACACGTGAACATGAAACTTGAATTGCCCGACACCGCACTGTCGATTTCTTTGACCATTTAGCGGCTTGTGCATTTCGGTCGGGGGAGGGGTTGTATTTATAATAAATGTATAATTTAGTGAGATGGTTTAGGAGGAACTGTGTGTGTGTGTGTGTGCGAGAGAGAGTGGCGCAGAGAGAGAGTGAGCGATGAGACGCAGAGGAGAGAGAGAGAGAGAGAGAGAGAGAGAGCGCAAGAGGAGAGGCGGCAGGATGGAGCGAGAGCGCAGGAGCGAGAGCGCAGGAGCGAGAGCGGAGACCCGCTCGCGTGTGTCGTGTCGGTCAGATTACCGGTGTGTGTAAGTCCTGGTAAATGACCAGGCGCTCAAATAGCTGTTGTAGTTGCATTAACTACATCCAAGCTGAAACTTACTATTTTCTCTAAAGGCTTGGCCTCACTTGGCTTCCTCTAAAAAAATCCCCACGCCACGCCACTGCCTAAATGGTAATAATAATGCTAATAATTGGCATAATAATTTGTTTCGGTTTTCGGTTTTCGGCCTTGGTTTCCTCATTTTCGTTTTTTCGGTTTCCGGCCAAGAATTTTCATTTCGGTGCATCCCTAGTTTTTTCACCTGTTGTCTAGCAATAACTAGTCACGTTCGAAAAAATACAACACCATACCGGATCTAGCTACACTGGAAACATAACAACAAGCACGCCGCGCAAACTCGGAGTGGATGAAAAACTCCTTTAAAAGTGTTTGTTTGGTGTTGTGTGTGTTTGTGTGTCACTCTGTTCGAGCCTGCACGAGAGTTCAATGCTGTTACGTTTTTCTGACCAATCGCAGTTCAAGGCCCACCTGGGCTGTACCACTTCGGGAGTGGCCGCTCAGTTACTCCTCTCTAGACAAAATCGACTTGGTTGCGACGTTGACAGTTTGTTGCGTCTGAGTGAGAGGTTGCGGGTGCACAGCTCGGGCTGCCGGACGGCGCTGCAAGGAACTTTTATACATGAAATATTGTTATTCCGCAGTGATCAGCCCGTCAGTTAGAAACGTTAACGACCCACCGGGAATTCTCTCGACTCTCCCGATTACCACTCCGCCACCGTGTGTGTGTGTGTGTGTGTGTGTGTGTGTGTGTGTGTGTGTGTGTGTGTGTGTGTGCGTGCGTGTATAGGCGCTATTCGATAGCCTGGTAATATGTATAGGCCTACGTACGGTAGGAATATTCATACTGGCTTAAATAATGTTATAGTATTCCCCATCTTTGCTGAGCAAGAGTTTTGTTCGAAAGTTCAGTGATTGAAACAAATAAAAGCCTGAGGTATTGAAGTTTTACGGTAGGCCTACCACTGTCATACACCTACCTGATGTCAAGTGGACCAGGTTGTATTCACTGCGGGTCTCTCTTACTGTCCTCCTCAACACTCTCTAATCTCACTGAAAGGCTAGCAGCATGAAATCAAGGGATATTTAGAATAGAAAAAAATGTGGGATTAATCACAATTAATCACGAGTTAAATATGACATTTATGTGATTAATCGCGATTAAATATTTTAATCGCTTGACAGCACTAATATATATATATATATATATATATATATATATATATATATATATACTGTTGTAGGCCCATTAATGATGTCCTCAGCTTGAAGTTAGTTTTTTCTAAAAAAAAATCCAGTTAAAACCTTTATTCAGACCCAACATTTGAATTGGTTTCAATGATATTGTTTTTCACTGTTCACTGTGTTATCGTATTGACGCTTACAAAAGTAATTACAAAACGAATTGGATCATGATTTGTGCAAGTGAAATGACTTTTTTGAGTTTGTCAGGTTTATTATTTTTTTAATAAGCCAGTTTGTCCATTCAACAGAATCCAAAACCAGTTGCTGTTGTTTTTGCATCTAAATCTCGTCACTACGCAACTTAAAAACGTGAAGTGAGCTACGTCTGTCCCTCATGGTGAGGGTGGAGCAAGCAGAAAGGATGGAGCAAGCCTCACTCTCCTCCACATGTCCTCCGCCCTAGGTCAATCAGGACACAGATAAGAAGCTCAATGTGAAAACATGTTGTCCATAAAGCACCCCACTTAGCCAGGGAGGCTAATACTTGTAGTTGGACACTAATCAGCTGATGCCACTTTTGTGACAAGCTATACTTACTGTACGCTTGTACACACAGACACACACACGCCTGTCACTCAGCACCCGCTGCCACCAATGAAGAACCCGCTGTAAGAAGAGCACTCCTAATGAAAGTAATTTAGTCTGAGATGGGACGTACACACACAATCACCGCTCTCTGGTAGACACATGCGCACATACAGACACATTGAATCTCTCACACACACACAAGCACACCAACCAACACACAATGACTGCACACACACATATAGAGTCCCTCTCTCTCCTAACATCATCATATCTCGGCTGGACGCGGTGCG
>OLKM01004682.1:0-20658 GCA_900291075.1 Melanogrammus aeglefinus | reverse complement strand
GGTGGCTCCCCACACAGGCGCTGTGATTGCGGTGCATGTCGCTCTGGGGCCGAGGATCAGAGAGGTTGCCGTGCCCACTTTGATGGCTGGCAGCCGCCGACGCAGGCCACCGGCTTGCCGTCGACGAGACGCTGAGGGAGGGGGAAACGGGTCAAAAACGGGTTGAGACAGAAAAGGCTCAGACGGCTGTGAAGATGGGTCAGACCGGCTGTGAGACGGGTAGCAGCGCAGGACCCAGCAAGGCAGCGGTGTTACGGTGTTCAGGATACGAAGAGGTTCACTTTGTTGTGGTGCCCTGTTTTATACACTTAGCCTCGGCCCAACGAACTCCACCCGCTTCTGAAGATAATGTCTGAATATCGTTTTTATTAATGTTTTAGTCAGATACCATTCTTAAAAGTTCCAATTTACCTTCAATGTAATGACCTTCATGCTAGACGTATAGAGTGCTATGTTATAACCCACAAGCAAATCTGGATATTTATCATATTTTAGTTAAAATAACTAACCACGGCCATGCAGCGTCTTTTGAGTAAGAGAGAGCTGCAGGCTTCATTTCAAATAGAAACCCATTTCCGATTGTACTGCTACCGCTAGCGGTGTTGTGACACTGCGACATGTCTCATCACTCTGTGCACCCGGTCGACTCTGCCAGTAGGAGCTCGCCTGGAAGAGGGGAGTCCAGTTGATGGAGTAGGGCGGTGGTAGTGGGTTAGGAGTCCACACGCCCCGAAGGTCAGCCACCACTGGCCCTTGGGCGGGAGTGGTCGCTGGTTACGCACGGTAGTGCCACGGGAACGACAGTAGTGGGGAGACGTGGACCAGGAACAGAGACGATGAGGGGAGTGAAGAGAAGCCGTTGATAGGGCCGGTTGTCCAGGTGCGAGGTGGGCCGTTGGGGTGATCGATGGCCGACTGGCGCTGGAACACTTTTTACACATAAGGCACGTAATGCAGTATTTACACACGCAGCACATCGTGCAATGTAAGAAGCTTTCTACACCTTCTATACACAGTGGCCTCTCACAAGAGCTTCAGCAATATTCACCTTACATTCACCCTCTTTCATGCGCGCATTCCACCACGCCGACAGCCAGCTCCTCAGCCGTTGAGGGGGAGCGCGTCTCGGCTCCAGCCCGGACCCCTTCGACACCTCAGCTTAGGAGGACCTGGGGATCAAACTCACGCAACGTTCCTTCCCGCGTTAACACAACCGAGTCGCTCTCGCCTCCTGAGCTAACTGCTCGCCCTAAGAGCCAGGCTTACTTGCTGAGGTATGAAGCGAAACATGTCCCTGGTCGACCAGGGCCCCTGCTGCCATCATGTTGTCGAAGACGGGTCGTGGCCCCTGCTCCATGTAGTCGACAAGACGGGGGCGGCCGGAGGCCGAGAGGCGGGGGTAGCCAGGCCCCAGGATGCCCGTCGGCCGTCATTGTACTGCAGGAAGGGAGCCTCGGTCAAGCTCATTGCGAAGATCTGGTTGGGCGCACGGCCTCGCCACCTGTTTGAGTGGATGTATGAAAAATACGGAATGGATCAGGGGATGCGGAAGCTGGATCGGTTTTGTCCCACAAGGGAGACATTACAAAGCACACATTTACATTAACATGAGGGCATTTAAGCAGACGCCTTCTTCCAAAGCGACTAACAATAACTACATTTATGGAGAGAAAGAGAAACAAACATAATATCTCTGTCGTACATTAAGGATGTTCATAGAACCAAGTGCCGAGCACTAACCCATCACTAGGTTACTACCCATTCCCCGTACATAACAAAGGATAGACACAACAGACAGTCTTGTTGCTGAGAGGCTGGTGAGTGAGTTTGTGTCCTGACATTGGCTACCACACATTGACACGACAGAGGAATACGAGGCCAGGAGGCAGGAGTGGAAAGTGGCACGAGGGTGGCCGTTCAATTCCTCACCTTCACGTGTGTCGTAAGCCAGGACGCCGGTCATTGCTTGCCGTGCGTAGCGGATGTCCAGGGACTTGCCGTCGTACCTGTAGGTGCTGGCTGGCACTGGAGAGAAATTGTCGTGGTTCTGTGATGAACACAAGACGCAAAGAGAGCATGAGAGTGTGTGTATGAGAGGGGAGAGCATGCGAGAGGAGAGAGAGAGAGCGTGTGTGTGTTTGTGTGTGTGTGTGTGTATGCATCAGATAGTATGTGTGTATGTGCGTGTGGTAGTGTATGTGTGTGATAATATGTGGATTCCCACTATGTCTGTGTGTACTTGTCTGTGTGTTCCTGCCTAAGAGTGTTTGTGTGCTCGCAAGAGTATGCGTGTGTTGGTGTCAGAGTATGTGTGCACGCTAGTGTGTGTGTTTCTGTGTGTGTGTGCATGCCACAATGTGTGTGTGGATGCCGTAGTGTGTGTTTGCATGTGTTTATGCAAAAGTGTGTGTTTGCGTGCGTGTGTGCGTGTGTTTGTGAGATGTGTGTGGAAGAGTATGTGTGTGCTTGCCAGTGTGTGGTGTATGTGTTTATGTGTGTGTGTGTGTGTGTGGGTGTGGGTGCGGGTGTATGTGTGTGTGTTGTGTGTGTGTGTGTGTGTGTGGGTGTGGGTGGTGTGTGTGTGTGTGTGTCGTACATACGGCAGGCGGCGAGCTGTTGCAGTAGACTGAGGGCAACCCACAGGTTGGAGGAGCCGGTGTCGAAGATCAGCTTGAAGGACTGAGAGGAGTTCCGATGGAGATCACTCCAAAGTAGGCCAGCTGGGGAGGAGAAGAAAGAAGAATCGTTTCCACGCTCTTTTACTTCTTCCTTTTATGGTCTCCTCTAACGACAGTGATGTGTCTGCTGTCCAATCTCGCCAGCCAACCCTCTCTAACATTCACCCTCCACTCATCCCCCTTAACCTCACCCTCCACTCATCCCCTTAACCTCACCCTCCACTCATCCCCCTTAACCTCACCCTCCACTCATCCCCTTAACCTCACCCCCCACTCATCCCCCTTAAGCTCACCCGCCACTCATCCCCTTAACCCAGCGGTTCTCAAAGTGTGGGGCTCGCCCAACTGGTGGGGAATAGAGACGTGACAGGTGGGGCGCGACAAACGGGAGGAAATTTCACTAGCCGCGTTTACATGGAAATTTCTGATCCTATTCGATTTCTAATTGGAATAGATCTATTGCTGTCATGAAATCCAAATGTACTGTATGTATGGCATTTACAAGAGTGGTAAGCGTACGTTCGTATGTCTCTCGCGCACGGTGCTTGCACACCGCCACGCGGCAACTGCCCTTTAACCGCGGGTTCAGCGCGGCGGTGTGAAGGGCCAGGCGTTTTCAAAATCAGCTGCTGCTGCTTCTGCTGCCGCCGAAATTTTCAACACGGGGAGAGCTGCGCGGTAGGGCAAAATCTGAGCGTGTTCAGGTGGGCAGCAACCGCTTCCTGGTTTTCAGCCGCTTTTGTAACCGCCTCCCCTCTGCCGGTCTTCCCTCATTGAAATGAATGGAGGCGGCGAGTTGCCGCGCGGCGGTGTGAAAGCAGCTTAATGTTGGTCTAAGCTTATATAATAAGTAAGGGATAATGTTTCAACCTATTTCTCCATAACAACCGACTAACTATACATTATCCCGCTTATTACACGGCTTTACGAGTGAAATAAATAATAAACAATAGATAATAACCCACAATGATTCAGCAGCGACAAGGATTCGTCGATAAAGTTTTTATTTAGTAGCGCTGTATAACAGACCGTTGCTAGGGACAGCGCTCTTTACCGCGCTACTTTACTTTACTTTACCGACGAATCGTTGTCGCTGCTGAATCATTGTGGGTTATTATCTATTGTTTATTATTTATTTCACTTGTAAAGCTGTGTAATAAGCGGGATAAAGTATAGTTAGTCGGTTGTTATGGAGAAATAAACCCCTTCAGGAACCCTCCGCTTCGCGTCGGGGTTCCATACAACCTGTCGGGGTTTATTTCTCCATAACAACCTCCGAACTATACATTATCCCTTACATAATAAATGTAAGGGATAATGCTGTACAGAACGCCTGTCCTTATCGGGAAAATAAGCCCCGACAGGGCGAACCGGACCCTGACGTGAAGTGGAGGTGTCTTGCTTCGCCCTGAAGGGTGACGTTCTATACATTATCCCGCTTATTACACAGCTCCTTGCCAAAATGAAACAATATCTTCACACGGTGTGTCTTTCAAAATGGCTATTTGTAGTGTTGATCCGCAGAGTAATAGTCCGCCAAAGACGTTGACGTTGCTTAGCAACCGGACACACTGGGGTTGATAAGTGACCGGACAACTTGCAGGGTAATAACAAAGAAGTGAATCAGGCAAAATATCCACTTTCCTTGACAGCGGTCAAGTTTGGTGTTCAAAAAAAGTACAGACGGACCAATTGCGAACTACTGCAGCTGCTGTTGCCATCTCTCTAAGTTAAAAAGTAGCTGCACCAAACCAATCGGAATAAGTGTATAGGCCTACATGTAGATTATAGCGGACTACACCACCTCTTCTATTCCGCATGGAATTCTATTCCAATCAGAGAATTGTATTCCGATTGAGACGTAGGCCTATATATGATAATTCTTTTTTTCGATTGAGCTGTTCAACTTCTAATCGGATCAGAACTGTCCATGTAAATCTCTATATTGACCATGCTGTTATTTGATGTTATTGGATAAATACGCAACCCAGTCTCACCAAAATGCGTAGCCTACAGATTGCACGGTTTGACATGCGTGCAGTACATACGCCAAATGACCATTTCGCGTGCATATGATACGCAAAACCCAGCATTAACTAGGCTACTGTGGAGGGCGGGTGCGTATATAGCAAAACCCAGCATTAACTATGTGGAGGGCGGATGCGTATATTTTTTAGACTTTAACAACCATTTTATTGCACTTTTCCTTATCGGAAGCCGGAAATTCCCGAATTCTGAGTAAAGTTCAATGCAGCATGCATCGCTGGTGACGTCGGTATGGGTAGGCCTATAAAGTGATGCGTGGTATGTGTAGGATACGCATCCGCCCTCCACAGTAGTTAATGCTGGGTTTTGCAACGCGAAATGGTCATTTGGTGTAGGCCTATGTACTGCAAATATGTCAAACCGTGCGATCTGTACGCATTTTGGTGAGACTGGGTTGCGATACAACATGATGTTACTTCAATACATTTTAAAATGTTAAGCTTTGCATATTTCATTTGCATTGTGTTGGGGCAATGGGTCAGGTGGGGCTTGAAAATCCCCCCTTGTCTAAAGTGGAGGATGACCGAAAGAGTTGAACCACTGCCTTAACCTCACCCTCCACCCATCTCCTTAGCCTCACCCTCCACTCATCCACCCATCCATCAGTCCATCTGTCAGATCAATGACCTCCCCCCATCATTCAGTGTAGAGACCTCCCCCGGGGGGGTCCCTTCCACTCACGTCAGCGTCGTTGGTCATCTGCTCGCCGGTGACCATGAGGCTCTGGTCGAACTTGACCATGGGGTTGTAGGGGTACTTGAGGCGGACCTCCTCCCACAGGCCCTGCTCCTCAAGGGTCTCCCTGGCGGTCTTCACCTTCACCAGGGGCACCCTGGGGAGTACAGCGAGGTTAGACCGGACCCACACGGGGGGGGGGTCGCAGTGAGCGGCCGCCGGACGGTGTTTGAGTACAGGCTCCCGGTAAGCCTTTAGAGTCCTGAGGTTTTATTTTACTTTAATTACGTGTGTTGAGTAAATCTGAATAAATGTAATCAAACAAAGGATACGTTGGCGTTTTATCACTTTTTAAATTGACAAAACTCGCCGTTCACGAGTTATTTGCAAAGCCATACAGAAATGTATACTTTATTTGCTGTGATTGTACCTCAAGTTGTCAAGAATAAGTACTAGGCTAGATGAGAGGTATATTCTTAAGAGTGAGGTAGAAGTAGCAGTGGAGAGGTGGCTCTCCCAGAGCTCAGAGACACTTACTGGAGGAGGCACTCAGCCAACGCCAGCATGGCCACCACAGCAATGGCTAGTTTCATCATCTCGGCTTTACGTCAACTGTGGAGGAGAAGGAGAGCATTGGCATAAAACACATTGACGTTCAAAATGTAAACAAATTCAAATGTAAATTATAGTTAACCTTTTTAATTGATTAAAACTAAATTATTAATTTAAATTCAAGTCAAAAATTATGACAAAGTAATTGGTGAGAAACATAAAGTTGCTCAACGAGATGCTCTCAGCGCGGCAGGTGTTCTGGAAGGGGGTTGCTTCTCACCAGTAGACTCAGGTCGAAGTGTGACCACAGAGGGCTGAGCGGGGTCTTTTATAAGCCAGCGTTGATGTCTGAAATCCGCGTTCCTGTAATCTCCGTAAATCAACACAAACAGAGTTTCCATAAAGTGATAACAAGCAGTTTAATAATAATGACCTCAATACAATGTCAATTTGACGATTAAACACGTGTAATCAGCAGGGAAACAACGATGTGTGTGCTTAAACTTGGAGATCTTGATAGAACAAAAGGAAGGACAGAACGATACAGAAGGCAACAGATTTGCATCAGGGGTATAGCCAACATAACGGCTGCACTACAGGACCTCAGTGTTTCATTCCACATGTCCTTCAAACGTAAAATTCACTCTTTCAGTTACACTGTGCTGTTCCAGTTTGTAACTAAATGCTTTGGAAATAATCTCACGAAAAACAACAACTAGGAAGCACATTGCAGACTGAAACTTAGTGTTTTGTACAGTTGGTTACTGGATTTTGGTTACTTATGCATTCAGCAGGAAAAGTTTATTGTGTGCTGCACTTTTAAAGTGAGGAGTTTTGGGGGAATTCTTGAATAAACATTTCTTCTATCCAAATGGTAAACGTATCAAAAATCAACTTATTTAGTCACTGAATTCCTGACACGCAGTTTAGTACTAAAATGCCTTCCTTCACCACTGGTCTGCAGTGTTTTTTCTATTCCTTAAAATGATTTACACAAGACCATGAGGTCACTTATCTTTTATTTTATTTTGTACCGATGAAGACATCGATGCCCTTAATTTTTCTTTTATATTTAGAATCTCTAACTTTCTTACAAACAGTCCCTGTGATGCATGACCCTGTAGAATTACCGATGGGATCTGATCCATGTTGTACCACTAACAGACAGCAGGCATTCAAACTATCCCGCGAACCAAATCACCAAACCGGATCAACTGTTAAGGGTACGGAACGAGAGGACCCAAACGCTTGACAGAGAGGAGCTGAGACAGGGTGGAAGGGAAGATGGGTTTATTCGGGCAAGGGGAAGCAACAAGGCGGGACTGGGCGAGCGGGGGTCAGGCAGGAGAGGGTTCAGCAATGGAGAGGCAGTCAGGCAGGCAGGGGCTCGGCGGTAGGCGGGTAGTCAGGCAGGCAGGGGTTCAGCAGTTGGTTGTCAGAGTGACGGACGGAGAACTGCAAACGGAGGAAAAGGGTTACTGGAGGACAGGGAAACGAGCTAGGCTAGGATAACGCTGGTAAGACCGATACTAACTGGGTAGTGGTAAACGACGAACTGGCACTGGCTGAACGGTCCCGTGAATGCATTCACCAGGGTGTTGTGGGCATATTCGACCCAGGGGAGCTGAGAGTTCCAAGAGGTGGGACTGGCGTGGGTGATGCAGCGGAGTGCAGCCTCCATCTCCTGATTGACTCGCTCGGATTGTCCATTCGACAAGGAGAACTGGAGACCATTCGACAAGGAGAACTGGAGACCTCTGTCGGAGACAATGTGGGAATGCCATGCAAGCGGAACACGTGACCAACCAGGAGGTCGGCGGTCTCCCTTGAAGAGGGAAGCTTGGGGAGAGCGATGAAGTGCGCTGCCTTAGAGAAACGGTCAATCACCGTTAGGATGGTGGTGTTACCCTCGGACGTGGGTAGGCCAGTGACGAAGTCCAAGGCGATGTGCGACCAAGGACGGCTAGGGATGGGTAGGGGCCGCAGAAGACCAGAACGAGGGCGAGTCGAGGTCTTATTCCGACTGCAGACCGTACACGCCGAGATGAACGAGCTGACGTCCGCATCCATGGTTGGCCACCAAAATTGCAGACAGAGGAAATCCAAGGTGCGGGTGATGCCTGGGTGGCAGGTTACCCGGGAGGAATGCGCGCAGGCCAGTACCCTGGACCGTACCGGGTCAGGGATGAACAGGCGGTTAGGGGGACCGGTTAAGGGGTCTGGCTGCTGTCCCTGCGCAAGACGGACCGCAGACTCCACCTCCCAGGTGAGAGAGGTGATCAGGCACGCGGTGGGCAGTATGGTTTCGGGTTCTGTGCAGGGGTCTTCAGGGGAGTTCAGGCGGGACAGGGCATCCGGCTTAACATTCTGGGAGCTGGGACGATAGGTGAGGGAGAAGTTAAACCAACCGAAGTATAGGGCCCACCTGGCGGATTCAGCATCCTTGCTGACTGGATGTAAGCCAAGTTGCGGTGGTCGGTCCAAACGACAAACGGATGCTCCGCGCCCTCCAACCAATGTCTCCACTCTTCCAAAGCGAGTTTGACAGCCAAGAGTTTGCGGTTGCTGACGTCTTAGTTTCGCTCAGGCGGAGCCAACCTTCGGGAGATTAAGGCACAGGGGGGGAGCTTGTGGTCGGAGGAGGAACGCTGGGAGAGCACCGCGCCCACTCCGGTGTCCGAGGCGTCGACCTCCACCACAAATTGGAGAGAGGGGTCAGGTTGGATGAGAATGGGGGCAGATATGAAGCGCCACTTGAGGCCCTGGAAGGCGGTCTCGGCCTCTGGCATCCCAGTGAAGGTGTTCTTGGTGGAAGTCAGGGCCGTGAGGGGTGCCGCGACTTGGCTGTAACCGCATATAAAACGACGGTAAAAATTGGCGAAACCCAGGAACTGCTGCAACCTCTAGCGGGTAGAGGGAGGGGACCACTCGGCAACCGCAGAGACCTTGGAGGGAGCCATCTCAACCTGGCCCTAATGTAACCCAGGAAGGAGACAGACGAAGCGTGAAACTCGCACTTCTTATATACTTCTTACATATAGCCTCAATATAGATGAAGATGGAGGGTTCAACATGTCCCGGAGGACATAATTCACCAAGGACTGGAAAACAGCGGGGGCATTGGTGAGACCGAAGGGCATGACTAGGTACTCGGAGTGACCCAGCGGGGTGTTGAACGCGGTCTTCCACTCGGCTCCCTCTCGAATACGGACCAAGTGATACGCGTTGCGCAGATCAAACTTTGAAAAGACAGAGGCTCCGTGGAGGGGGACAAAGGCGGAACTGATGAGGGGCAAGGGGACTTGTTCCTCATCGTGATGTCGTTCACGCCACGGTAGTCGATGCAGGGACACAGTGAACCGTCCTTCTTGCCGACAAAGAAAAATCCCGCTCCTACGGGTGAGGAGGACGGGCGGATGATTCCAGCGGCGAGAGATTCACCAACTGTTAAGGGTATGGAACGAGAGGACCCAAACGCTTGACAGAGAGGAGCTGAGACGGGGTGGAAGGGAAGATGTGTTTATTCGGGCAAGGGGAAGCAACAAAGCGGAACTGGGCGAGCGGAGGTCAGGCAGGCGAGGGTTCAGCAACGGAGGGGCAGTCAGGCAGGCAGGGGCTCGGCGGTAGGCGGGTAGACAGGCAGGCAGGGGTTCAGCAGCGGGTGGTCTGAGTGACGGACGGAGAACTGCAAACGGAGGAAAAGGGTTGCTGGAGGACAGGGAAACGAGCTAGGCTAGGATAACGCTGAACTGGCGCCGGCTGAACGACGAACTGGCGCCGGCTGAACGGAGATCCCCGGCTGAAGTAGGGAATGGTAATTGCAGACAGGTGGGTAGAGGAGATGAGGACCAGTGGCGCCAAGCAGCCAGTTGATGGGGGTGTTGGACCGTGTGGCAGGACGTGGCGTAAAATCAACCATTCCTTCTGGTCTCCGTCCCGCCCCGCCCCATGGGGCCCCATTCAGCCAATCAGACACCTTGGCTTCCGGCCACTCGGGTGAAGCAGACAACCACTCCCCAGGAGTGAGGCCCCCTCCCACGTCGCTGTGGGTGTACAGGCCATGGTAAAAGAAGGTGCGGGTGGGGTCGGGGTCATCGGGTTTCCGTGCCACCCTCATGTCGAAGAACCGAACCTCCGCGTCCAGCTGTTGGCAAATGTTCAACTCCTGTGTCGCGAACGCACATCGGTCAGTAAGATATAGGAGTATTTTTTGTATTGCTTACATACTGCCATCCTCTCAACCGGTGTTACAATCACCATCGGTACATGGAACGTAAGGACCATGTTCGAAGCTGGAAAGACCGCACAAGTTGCCACTGAGATGAACAAGTACAACCTTGCCATACTCGGAATTAGTGAATCAAGATGGAAGGGTTCTGGACAGAAGAGGCTTACCACAGGAGAGCTGATGCTGTACTCAGCCATGAGAGGACAATGCACACCACACCCAGGGAGTCGCTTTGATGCTGTCCAAGGCTGCCCAGAGAGCACTCATGGGATGGGAGGCACATGGCTCGAGAGCAATAGCAGCTACATTCAAAACAAAGAAGGAAAGAATAAACATGAACATCATTCAATGCTATGCCCCATCCAACGATAGTGACGAAGAGAGCAAGGACGAATTCTATAGCAGAATACAGACCATCATCCAGAGATACTCAGAAAGAGACATTACCATCTTAATGGGAGACCTTAATGCAAAAATAGGAAGTAACAACAGAGGCTATGAGAGGATAATGGGGCAGCATGGTCTAGGCGAGATGAACGAAAATGGAGAGAGATTCGCAGAACTATGTGCAAATAACAACCTTGTCATTGGAGGAAGTGTCTTCCCCCACAGGCGAGTACACAAAGCCACATGGGTATCACCGGACCTCTCCACTGAGAACCAAATAGACCATGTATGTGTCACCAAAAAGTTTAGGAGGTCCCTCTTAGATGTACGAGTCAGAAGAGGAGCTGACGTAGCATCAGACCATCATCTTCTCGTTACCAAAGTCCAATTAAAGTTGAGGAGAAACTGGACAGGTGAGAAGAACCAGAGAAAGAAATTCAACACAGCACTTTTAAGAGATCCAGCAGCAGCAGAAAAATTCAAGATCGAGCTAAAGAACAAGTTTCATGCCCTGCAAGAGCTAGATAAAGAAGGTGAGGAAAGTAACATAGATGGGATGTGGAAGGTGGTAAAGGAAACGGCAATTACAACCTGCAATGTAGCACTGGGACCACAGAAAGATAACCACAAGGCTTGGATATCAGCAGAGTCAATAAAGAAGGTGAAGGAGAGGAAAGAAAAGAAGGCAGCTCTTAACAGCAGTCGTACAAGAGCAGAGAAAGTAAAGGCACAAACAGAGTACAGGGAAGCAAATAAGAACGTGAAAAAAAGCTTGAAAACCGACAAGAGGAACTACATAGAGGCCCTTGCATTAGAAGCAGAAGAAGCAGCTAGCCATGGGAATCTGAAGGACCTGTATGACACCACCAAAAAGCTGGCAGGAAAGACCAGTAAACCTCAAAGACCAGTAAAGGACAAAGAGGGAAAGCCAATAATGGGGGAGGAAGGACAGAAGAAAAGATGGTTGGAACATTTTGAGGAACTTCTCAACAGACCAGCCCCACAAGACCCACCACACATCCAACAAGCAGACAGGGATCTGCCAATAGACCTCAGTGTACCAAGAAGGGAGGAGATCAGGAAAGCCATTAAAAAACTTAGAAACGGCAAGGCTGCAGGACCAGATAGCATCCCGGCCGAGGCACTGAAGACGGACGCAGAGACCATGGGAGAGATGCTCCACCCTCTCTTTAAGAAGATGTGGGAAGAGGAAAACATCCCATGCGAATGGAAGGAGGGCTATCTTGTGAAGATGCCAAAGAAAGGGGACCTGAGTAACTGTGGAAATTATAGGGGGATCATGCTACTCTCCATCCAGGAAAGGTCTTCTACAGGGATCTTACTGGATTAGGATGAAAGATGTGATTGACCCCCAGCTTAGAGACCAGCAGGCTGGCTTCCGCAAAGACAGATCGTGTACAGACCAGATTGCTACACTGCGCATCATACTGGAACAGTCACTCGAGTGGAATTCACCGCTATTCATCAACTTCATCGACTACGAGAAGGCCTTCGATAGTGTGGACAGGGAGACCCTCTGGAAGCTTCTCAGGCACTACGGAGTGCCAGAGAAATTAACTAACATCATCAGAAACACCTATGAGGGAATGACCTGCAGATTGATCCACGAGGGACAACCTACCGGTGCTTTCAGTGTACGAACTGGAGTGAGACAGGGGTGCCTACTATCGCCATTCTTGTTCCTGCTGGCAATGGATTGGGTAACGAAGCAATCCACAGCAGGAATGAAAAATGGCATACAGTGGACAATGTGGGCGCAGCTCGAAGACCTGGACTTTGCAGATGACTTGGCCCTTCTCTCTCATACCCAGCAGCAGATGCAGGAAAAGACCAGCACCATCGCAACCAACTCTGCTCGCCTCGGTCTCAACATCCACGAGGGAAGAGCAAAGTCCATGAGAGTCAACTCTGCCAACACTGCACCCCATCATGCTGGAAGGCGAAGCTCTGGAGGAGATTGAGGAGTTCACCTACCTTGGCAGCATTGTCAACAAGCAAGGTGGAACAGATGCAGATGTGAGAGCCAGGATTGGCAAGGCCAGAGTTGCGTACCTCCAACTAAAGAACATCTGGAGCGCAAAAGACCTGGCCATCACAACAAAGATCAAGATCTTTAACAGCAATGTGAAGTCAGTCCTACTCTACGGTGCTGAGACATGGAGGACTACTGTGAATACAACAAACAAAATCCAGTCATTCATCAATACCTGCCTGCGACGAATCCTCCAGATCCACTGGCCTAGCACCATCAGCAACAAAGAACTGTGGGAACGTACCAGCCAAAAGCCAGCGGACGAAGAGATCCTCCAACGACGTTGGAGATGGATAGGCCATACTCTCCGTAAACCAGCCACAAACACCACAAGACAGTCCTCTCAAGTGGAAATCCCCAAGGGAAAAGAAAGAGAGGTCGGCCGCGAAACACCTGGCGTAGAGACTTGGAGGCAGACGCCAAGAAAATGGGCTACACTTGGGGACAGCTTGAGATGTTGGCCCAAGACCGGGATGCATGGAGAACTCTTGTTTGCGGCCTAAGCCCCAGAAGGGGTAGTAGGCGATGATTACATACTGCGTGTAATGACTCAAAAGTTATGTTTGTATATTAAACTCAGGAACCAAACCCTGAACACTGAACAGAAAGGGCAGCTGCCTGCGGCTGTTGCCTACTTTACATGAGCGCATCGCCAGCTAGTTAACAATTTATTTCGCCGAAGGCGAAGTGGATAGTGGATAGCATCGATCTCAACTTATCAAGATTTACAAATGGATTGGAGGGTTGGCGATACTATTGTACTATTGTATTTCTATGATTTCCGAGTCTGTCACTGTAGCAAAACGAGTTTGCGCCCGCCATTTTGCGACAATCATTATCCCGAGAATCCTAGGTGGATAATGAAGATTATTCCCGGATAGATGAACCAATCAGATTTGCGCCATCTAGAGAGGTTTCTGTGTTAGTATGTACTAAAGGATATTATACACTACTTTATGGCATCTGAAGAGCAAAGCCGTTTTTAGTTCTCTCTAAAGAAGGGCGGGAGTCTAGGTTACACCCCCTGTTCTACATGGCTTGCTAAGGGGTATTAGTGATTCTGGATCCAAGACGTCGGGACCCCATGTCCAGGTCAATAACCCATGGGCGTCACTGGCTGCCTGTGGAGCGCACACGCGCATCCGTCATACGCACACACTCGCCGTTGTTACAGTTCACTGGAGGCTGCAACATCACCTTGTCAACTCATGGTGTGGTAAGTAGGCTATTTATAAAATAGTGTTAAATTGTATTCATTTGATGCAATTTAATTCAATTTGATTTGTATAGCCCTTATTCACAGGTGCAGTCTCCGGGCTCAGGCCATATATGTACGATGCCCCCCTCTCCCCCCGACCCTTAGCCCCCAAGAGGGCGAGAAAAAAAACTCCCTTAATTAGCAAGGAGGAACTCTTGAGAGGGATCGCAGAATGGGGATCCTTCCTTCCAGTGAGTATTCTGTATGTCTGTGTTTGTCTTTTATCAGCCGACCAGGCGCTAGCTGGATGTCAACAAAAAACATGGTCCTCAGTGCTGGCAGCCTTCTGGGATATGGCCAGATTCCACAGTGAATCGCGTTGCAGTCTGGATGGCAGTTTTGGCCATCCAATCAAGGGTTGTGCGTTGCCTTCCGGCAGATTTTCAAAAGAAAAGGCAGAGAACGACTTGTAGCAGCTAATCCTAACCCCACCTGGTGGCATAAAATCTCATCTTTAGCTCTACACTTAAATAATCAGTCTGAGTGACCTTTTCAGATATAAACATAAATCTACTTATCAGCCATGTTTGGTACTTATTAGGTCCTGAGGAGGAATGCTCGTCCACCATATGGTCTCATGTTAACAGCCATTAATGGCTGTGGAGAGTGCGTGGATGATGGCTGGTTTAGGCAGCCTCACCTGTCAAGAGTCTTATTGGACTCTGGGGCTGGGTGCAGCGCTGCACACCCGTTGCACAGTGAGCCATCAATCAGTGTGCAACAGGTTAAACCAGCCGTCACCACACCCACCCACGGAAGGGTCTCCTACATGGTAGTGGAGCACCCTTTGTCATGCTCAATTTGCTGCGACTTCGACAATAAACCGGATTTCTAACCCCACTCGTTACGATGGCCTTTTTCTCACATTTTTCTGCACATTGGATGTATGTTCACATACACAAAACGGCACAAACAAGAAGTAGATGCTTAAAATTCATTTATTCAAGAATGCTGGGAAGGGGTGTGTGGTGGTTTGTGTGTCCGCCAGTAGGAGGCGGAACCCGGGAGAGGGGCGTTTAGCGCGCCAAGGCGAGGCCGACCATGTTCTTGGCCCGGCTGAAGATGGAGTAGTACTGCCTGATGAACACGTCTCCCAGGATCCACAGGGTTGCTGCCTCCGGACTCCATGCCGCTGCGGGCAGCCGTAGTATGAGGACTGGGGGGAGAGGGAGGGAGATGGAGAGGGGGAGAGAGAGGGAGGGAGAGGGAGGGAGAGGGAGGGAGAGAGACTGTTGAGCTGGACGGTTTTCTTATTTACGAGATGCTTTACGAGTGCTTCATCTTCCACGTATGGACAATGTCGCTTCCCAAATCAAATCAGTTTCCGCAGAAATATTCAAGGAAAGAGTTGGACCATTTACTTCATTGGTTCTGGTGTTGGGCACACACACACAAATACACCCACGTACACACACACACCCATAGACACACACACACACACGCCAACAAACACACGCACACACACAGTTACCTGGCGGACGTAGGCAGAGGAGGGGAGGATGAACTTGTTGGCCGTTGATGTGGAAGACCACAAGTGGGCATCTCTCTCTGGATGCCGTTGCAGTCGACGCGATGAACTGGAACCCACAGGAGAGGAGGGAGGAACAGCATTAGGGCTGTTTGAGAGGTGACGATGGGGGTTAGGTCTAGGGTTAGGGTCAGGGCTAGGATTAGGTCTAAGGGTTATGGTTAGGTCTAAGGGTTAGGGGTTTAGGTCTAGGGTTAGAGCTAGGTTCTAGGGTTTAGGGCTAGGGCTTAGGTCTAGGGTGAGGTCAAGGTCTAGGGTTGGGCTAGGTCTAGGATTATGGTGAAGGCTATGGTTAAGTCAAGGTCTAGGGGTTAGGGGTGAGGACTAGGGATAGGGTTGGGTGGACAACTAAAACTATATGCCTGTCTGTGTTTTTGCCCTAACAACATTTCATTGTTATCCTGTCTGAACACTGGGGTTTCTCCACACCGCCGCCACATTGGGCGCCCCTCCTCACGTCACTGCCACTGCTGTGGCTCCCACGGCGCTGTTGATTGCGGTGATGTCACTCTGGGGCGGCCGAGGATCAGAGAGGTGCCGGTGTCAACGATGGCCTGGCAGGCCGCCGATGCAGGCGCACCTGCTTGCCGTTGACGGAGACGCTGGAGGGAGGGGGAGATGGGTCAGACGGGTGAGACGGCTCAGACGGTCTGTGAGATGGGTCTGACGGCTGTGAGACGGGTAGTAGCGCAAGCGCCCAGCAGGCAGGCGGTGTTACGGTGTCGGATACGAAGAGGTTACTTGTGTGGTGCCTGGTTTTATAATTAGTGGCCAAGAATACGCCTTTGAAGATAAGTCTGAATCGTTTTTTATTAATGTTTTAGTCTAGATACCATTCTTAAAAGGTCAATTTACCTCAATGTAATGACCTTCAGCTAGACAGCTTATTGTTACCCACAAGGCAAATCTGGATATTTTATGGATATTTAGTAAAATAACTAACCACGGCCATGCAGCGGTCTTTTGAGTAAGAGAGCTTCAGCCTCATTTTCAAGAGAACCCATCCGATTGTACTGCTACCGCTAGCGTGTCTGTGACACTGCTGCATGCTCACCTGTGACGGACTGATCTGCCAGTAGTGCTGCCGCTCTGGCGGGGATCAGTGATGGTGGCAGCGGACAGTTGATGGAGCGGAGTAGTGGTTAGGATCCACACCCCGAAGGTCACACATCTGCCCTGGGCGGCGTTTCCTGTACGCACGTAGTGCACGGAAAACACATGGAGGAGCGTGGGACAGAACAGAACATGAATGAAGAAACCTTATACCTTGTCCAGTCGATGGCCGTTGTCATGCCACTGCCTGGGACACTTTTACACATAAGGCACGCTAATGCAGACTCTCACACACAGACACACCATCGTGCAATGTGTAGCTTTCTTACACCTTTTTAACCAGTGGCCTCTCAAAGAGCTTCACAATATCACCTTACATTCACCTTTCATGCGCGCATCTCACACCGGCAGCCAGCTCCTCAGCGGTGAGGGGAGGCGTCTCGCTCAGGGACCCCTGATCACTCAGTTAGGAGGACCTGGGGATCAAACTAGCAACCTTCCGGTTAAAACCCGAGTCGCTCTCCTCCTGAGCTACTGCTCGCCTAGAGCCAGGCTTACTTGCTGAGGTAAAAGGAGAACATGTCCTGGTCGACCAGGCCCTGCTGCACTCATGTTGTGTCGAAGACGGGGTGGCGCGCGGAGGCAGAGAGGCGGGGGTAGGCCAGGCCAGGATGCCGTCGGCCGTCATGTACTGCAGGAAAGGAGCCTCGGTCTGGCTCATGCCGAAGATCTGGTTGCGGACCACGCTCCGCCACCTGTTTGAGTGGATATATGAAAATACGGGAGAATGGATCAGGGGATGAAGGTGGATCGGTTCGTCCACATGGGAGACATACAAAGGCACACATTTACATTAACATTGAGGGCATTTAGCAGACGCTTTTATCCAAAAGCGACTAACAATAACTACATTTGTGAGAAGAAAGAGAAACAATATATTTCTGTTGGTACAGTAAGGATGTTCAGAGAACCAAGTGCCGAGCACTAACCATCACTAGGTTCACCACATTCCCGTACATAACAAAGATGAGACACAACATACAGTAAGTGCGTAGGGGGAGTGTGGGGGCGCTGTTGGGGTTAGGGGGAGGCCATGCAGAGTCTAGATGAACTCTGACGGAGTCTTTTTTGCAGAGGCTGGTGAGTGAGTTTTGTGGTCTGACATTGGCTACACACATTACACGACAGAGGAATACGAGGCCAGGGCAGGAGGTGGAGGGGCACGAAGGTGGCCGTTCAATTCCTCACCTTCACGGTGTCGTAAGCCAGGACGCGGTCATGCCTGCCAGTGGCCGTAGCGGATGTCCAGGGACTTGCCGTCATACGCTGTAGGTGCTGCTGGCTCTGGCACTGGGAGGAGACTTTCTGTGTGGTTCTCTGAAGAAACACAGATGCAAGAGAGCATGAGAGTGTGTGTATGAGAGAGGGTGAGCACACGCGAGAGAGAGCGAGCGGTGTGTGTGTGTGTGTGTGTGTGTGTGTGTGTGTGTGTGTGTGTGTGTGTGTGTGTGTGTGTGTGTGTGTGTGGTGTGTTGTGTGGTGTGTGTGTGTGTTGTTTTGTTGTGCGTGTGTATGCATCAGATAGGATGTGTGTATGTGCTTGTGGTAGTGTATGTGTGTGATAGTATGTGGATTCCCACTATGTCTGTACGTGTCTGTGTGCTCCTGCCTGAGAGTGTTTGTGTGTGCGCAAGAGTATGCGTGTGTTGGGTGCAGAGTATGTGTGCACGGCTAGTGTGGTGTGTGTGTGTGCATGCCACAATGTGTGTGTGTGGATGCAATAGTGTGTGTTTGCGTGTGTGTTTGTGAGTGTGTGTGGCGAGAGAGTATGTGTTGTTGTCTTGCCAGTGTGGGTGTGATGTGTGTGTGTTTGTGTTGGGTGTGGGGTGTGTGTGTTGTGTGTGTGTGTGTACATACGGCAGGCGGCGCTCGTTGTGGCAGTAGACTGAGGGCACCCACAGGTTGGAGGAGCGCGGTGTCGAAGATCAGCTTGAAGGACTGAGAGGGAGGTGTCCGATGGGAGATCCACTCGAAAGTAGGCCAGCTGGGGAGGAAGAAGAAGAAGATATCGTTTTCACACTCTTTTACTTCTTCCTTTATTGGTCTCTCCTAACCAGTGATGTGTCTGCTGTCCAATCTCGCCAGCCAACTCTCTCTAACATTCACCCTCCACTCATCCCCTTAACTCACCTTCCACTCATCTCCTTAACCTCACCCTCGACTCATCCTCCTTAACCTCACCCTCCATCTCATCCCTTAACCTCACCCTCCACTCATCCCCCTTAACTCACCCTCCATTCATACCCCTTAACCTCACCCTCCACTCTCCCCTTACCTCACCCTCCACTCCATCCCCTTAAGCTCACCCGCCACTCATCCCTTAACCCAGCGGTTCTCAAGGTGTGGCGTGGTGCCCCACTTGGTGGGGAATAGAGACGTGACAGGTGGGGCCGACACAACGGGAGGAAATTTCACTAGCCGCGTTTACAGTGAAATTCTAGATCCTATTCGATTTCTAATGGAATAGATTATATTCCTGTCATGAAATCCAAATGTACTCTTATATATATATAAGAGTGGTAAGCGTACGTTCGTATGTCTCTCGCGCACGGTGCTTGCACACGCTGTGCACATGGCAACTGCCCTTTTAATCGCGGATTCACGGGGCGGTGTGTGAAGGGCCAGGCGTTTTCGAAATCGGCTGCTGCTGCTTCTGCTGCCGCTGGGAGCGGCTACCGCTGAATTTTCAACAGGGAGAGCTGCGCGGTTAGGGCAAATATCTGAGCGGTGTTCAGGCTGCGCAGCAACGGTTCCTGGTTTTCAGCGCTTGTTGTGTACGTCCTCGTCTCGCGGTTCTTCCTCTCATTGAAATGAAGAGGCGGGGAGTTGCCGCGCGGTGGTGTGAAAGCCTGCTTAATGTGGTGCTAAGGCTGCTACACGAACCCGGGTATTTTGAAACCAAGAACTTTTATGTGAACGGGTTAAAAAATTTGCGTCACACCACCGGTTCATAAAACAATATCTGTCCACAACGAGAACCACAAATCGCCTCAAACGTGCCTTCCAAAGCAGAGGTTGGCGATAGATCAACAGGGAAGGCTGTAGCAATCAAAGGCTGGAAAAATTCATACGGAAAAACAAAATGGCGAACCGAGCGACTAGATGCCTTCGTGTGGACGGCAGCGCAAGTTGAGTTACTTCTCACTGTTACTATGAATTTAAAATAAGACGAATCAACGCAATGTGATTGGAGTCGTGGTCATCAGATGATAATTCTGGTGATCGATGATATCAACGCGATACGTTGGTCTCATGGATATGTACTTACATACTGTTTATCCCGTCGGCAACTCTTGCACAGTGTGACGTCAACATGTGCGACGAAGGACGCAAAACGCGGTTTTCCCCGTCCCGTACGTGACTTGCTGAAACGGGAGTTTTTCGAAAAGTTCGACACCCTGGACTCCGGTTACAGAGACTCGTTTTCAGGAGCGGACAACTGCGTTACGCGTGGACGAACGGCGAAACCGTGTAGGAAACAACCTGTTTAAAAAAAAAACGGGTTCGGTGAAGGGAGGCCTAGCTTACCATAAAAAGTGTAAGGGATAATGCTGTAACAGAACGCCTGTCCTTATCGGGAAAATAAGCCCGACAGGGCGAACGCGGACCCTGGACGTGAAGTGGAGGTTGTCTTGCTTTGGGCCCTGAGGGTGAGTTCTATACATTATCCGCTTATTACAACCTCCTGCAAAATGGAACCAATATTTTACACGGTGTGTCTGTTCAAATGGCTACTGTAGTTGATCGCAGAGAAGATAGTCCGCAAAGAACGTTGGATGTGCTTAGCAACCGACACACTGGGGTTCGATCAAAGTGGACAGGAAGACTTTGCAGAGCATAATAACAAAAAGGTGAAGATGCAGGCAAATATCCACTTCCTTGACAGCGGTCAAGTTGGTGTTCACAAAGTCACAGACGGACAACTGCAATACTTCCAGGCTTGCTGGTTTGCCATCGTCTCCAAGTTATAGAAGAGCTGCAACCAAACCACCATCGATACGTGGCTATAACAGTGTAGATTATAGCGACTACAACAACTTTTTTCTGTTCCGCATGGAATTCTATTCCGATCAGAGGAATGTATTCTGATTGAGGCGTCATATTATGATAATTTCTTTTTTTCGATTGAGCTGTTCTTGA
>OLKM01004681.1:0-20660 GCA_900291075.1 Melanogrammus aeglefinus | reverse complement strand
TTACACATACCGTACACAACACCTATAACAAACATACTTAGACATAACATAACCACAGGGAATCATAGCCGACACAAACACAGGTCCACATGTGAATGACCGGACGTCACCTCCTGCTGTGTGGATCATGGGACTTTCCATCTCAATAGTGAGTGTGCTTTTGTTGCATGAAACAAACAGACTTTAGCATCTCTGTGGAGCTGCGTCTTCCAGCTCACCACTCCACCGTGCTCCACACTGGGGGGAAACACAGGTGAGAGCAGCATGATCTGAAACGTTCACCTCATCACTGCTGTCTCATCACATGTTCTACAACAACATGGAGTCTCTTCAAACCACTTCATTCCATGCAGCAGCTTGAATCCTTGAAGGAGACTTGCACGTCCCTGGAATGGTTGAGGCTGTCCTCTCCATACCTGAGAGTGTTCCAGTCTCCAGCGTGGATGCCTCCAGTCCAGCAGAGAGCAGCCGTCCTCCAGAGTCTCCTGGGTGATTGTAGCTCAGTCCAGCTCTCTCAGATGGGAGGGCGTTGGAGCTCAGAGCTGAGGGTCCAGAGAGCAAAGCCTTCCTGTGTGACCATTTGCAGCCAGACAACCTACACACACACACACACACACACACAACACACACAACACACACCACACACACACACACACACACACACCACACACACAACACACAGCACACACCACATGCACACGCAAACACAACCATTTACTCTATCTGCTTGAGAGCAGTTTGTACTAAAGTAACCACATTTATAAACTGTGTTCATTCCATTAGAAAAGAATGCCTTATTGATACTATGAGGACAAAGCTGTGCCACCTGAGAGGCTGAGAACAGGAAGAGGAAGTGGGGAGATGACAACATCACAGACAGCAGAACTTCCTTCACTTCAATGTGACAGGCTCTTAAAACAAATGCTCCTTTCTCAATAGTTACAACTCGATGAGATATTGTTTGATTGAAGTCAGTAGTCGGGTCGGCTTAGCTCAGGAGTTTGAGCAGTTGTTTTGCCTAACCGAAAGGTTAGCTCAGGAGTTTGAGCAGTTGTTTTGCCTAACCGAAGGGCTAGCTCAGGAGTTTGAGCAGTTGTTTTGCCTAACCGAAAGGCTAGCTCAGGAGTTTGAGCAGTTGTTTTGCCTAACCGAAAGGTTAGCTCAGGAGTTTGAGCAGTTTTTTTGCCTAACCGAAAGGCTAGCTCAGGAGTTTGGGCAGTTTTCTTGTCTAACCGAAAGGTTGGTAGATTCGAATCCCCAAAGCTCCTCCTTAGACATAGAGTCATGTTTGATGAGTGTCCCATGTGAGCAAAACGCCTTAACCCTAACTGCTCCTGACGAGGCTGGCTGTCGCCCGCTCATTGGCGTTCTGCTCTGCGTCGGTGTGGTCAATGTGGTGTATAACCGATGTATTAGTCGTTATTGGATGAAAGCACGTCTCTGCTAAAATGCTCCGTAATCTCTAATTGAGAGAACGTCTGCTGTGTTTGGTTACACGTGGAGCCGTTTCTCAAAGTGTTCTAACATTGCTGTGAACCAGGGAGTGTTTTACAGGACAGCAGGAAGACAAATTCAGAAATGCTATCAGCCAGGAGCACACTTTACTGCGGAAGCTAAATAAACCTGTTTGAAGAAAGAGGCCTGACAACTGACCTGAGATTTCCAATGTACAGTTGTGACTCTCAGTCCAGCAGAGAGCAGCTTCAATCCATGAATCGCAGATCCATTCGGTACTCAGAATCCAGCTCTCTCAGACTAGAGGAGTTGGAGCTGAGAACTGAGGCCAGAGCTTCACAGCCGGCAATCTCTTGACAGATTGAACAGCCATATCAGTGGCCTTCCAGTGTATACAAAGAACATGTTAGGAAGTGTGATTAAAGTAATATAGATCTTTTACTTTGAGTTTGACTTTTCACCTTGGTGATAAAATATAAAGTTGTTATAACTTTTATAACTTTTATATTCAACTATTATATATACGAGAGGTTTCGTGTCTCTTGTGCGTTGCGTTCCTCAATAGCTTTAGTTGTACTATTAAAACACCATGCGCAATAAATGTGGAAAACCCCAGTCGATAACGTATCAAATATCTGAAGTTGCGATAATATAACTGTTTGGATCTCCTCCACTAGAGATACGGTTCGTTTCAGCTCATTCAGACAGTGGAACATATTATAGCTATAATGCTTACCAATATATAACCATTTGTTCACCACAAACATTTACTCTTAAAAGCAGTGCAACATTTAACATATTTTTAAACATTCAGCAAATAAACGACAACATGCTGATTATCATTTAGGGGGCCAACTTCAATGACCTGCGAGAAACCAGTCCAAACAGCCCCCTGAAGTTGGTGTGAAGGAATTACAGACTTTTCTACTCCTCAATTCACTTACTAACGGTGCTGCCCGCTCTCCCCTTTGTCCCTCTCCCCCCTCTGTCATTCTCTCCCCCCCTCTGTCGTACCCTGAAAATACAAAACGCAAACACAAGATGTTTGTGGACCTTCAACGGGGAATAAAGACAACCAGAGGGAAGGAAGGGGGGGGGCGGGGTGGGCGAGTGGTGGTGCTGGGCGGAGGCAGAGGGGGACTGATAACCACATTGAACTGAACTGAATTCATTCTTCATCCACAGGAAGAGCCGGAACATGTTCCGGTGTGCTCCGGCTCAAGTTATTATTATTATTTTATTATTATTATTATTATTATTATTATTATTATTGTTATTATTATTATTATTATAATTATTATTATTATTATTATTATATTATAATTATTAAGCCCCATATGCATTCAAAATTTAAAGTGAGTGAGTCTGTTCACGTGAATAGATACAGATGGATGTTACGTGACCAAGCACAACCCTATTAATAATAAATGTTTATTTTTTGAGTGTGTCCTTCATATCAACAATTATTTATATACACGTATAGTCATGTTTTTTTCCAGCTGTATCAACTATTAATTAATAATGATTCAATCTTGGCCCCTGCAATCTAGTCCCCCGTAGCTTTGCAATCATAATTCTTTGGCGCTGCTACTGGTAACAACTAATAAGTAAATGTTTAAATATCATTTAGATTCTGTGGCGATCTGTTAGAAGAACAAAAAAGTACTCTCCTCCCCTTTTGTTTCTTCCCTCTCTCTCCTTTTTCCCGCTCACTCGTGACCTCTCACCCTTCCCAGATGACCCTGAAGTCTCTTAATCAACCCATCCTATTGGTTAAACCCAAACAGTGACCATGTAACCAAACTACTGAACAAGGTTCAAATCTTTTAAAAAAGTTGGTTACCTTTTATTATTAATGTATATTTATGTAGGTAACCTTATTACTTATTCATACTTATTGCAACATATTTAAATACAGGGGTATTTAATTATTAATAAACAATTATTATTCATTTTTGGCTTTATTTATTTATTATTTCTTAATAAATAGAGCTTTTGAGTTTGACTTTTCACCCTGGTTACATAATAAATAAGTTTTTTATGAGTTTGTCTCTTCAACCTGGTTACACAATATAACCTTGTGTGTATAGTAATCTATGTTACAAGTGAACCTACAAAGATGTTTTGCATGTTATTATAGTTTTTATATTCTACTATCAGGTATATTGTGTTGTGTGTATTGTAATACACGTTATTAGTGAACCTACAGAGATTGTTTTGGTGTGGCTTTGACCCACTGGCAGCCCAGCTCAGAAGACCCTCCTTGGAAGCATAGTATTTCTTTCAGGTCAAACACTTGTCCAGCTTCCTCTTTCTGCATGGTTCAGTAGGAATGAAGCACCAGAGCTGACCACTGAGCAGAGAGAGAAGATACTTGTGGATAGACTTCCTGATGTCAGGACTGTTGGATCTCCTTCCACTAGAGAACCAAGGTGTTCAGCTCATTCAGGACAGTGGGAACAGATTGATTGCTTCTCTCTGGAGAGAGAATCTCCATCTATCTTCTTCCCTTGATGTAGACACGGTTTATCCTTGTTGGTTCTGTGAGCTTACTTCTTGTCTGTCCCTGCAGACCTTGTTTAATCTTAGTGATCAAGCGATACTAATGTTCTTGTCCCATGCAGAATCTCGTAGAATTCTTGATTGGTCATCCACGAGCGAACGAGCCCAGGAGGAAGCGGAAGAACAAGTACCAGGTGGTCCGTTCATCACTCTTGTAAGGCCTATCGTCCACAGCACTCTTTTGTAGAGGAGGAGTAGGAGATGTACTTTACCATAAGGTTGGTGTTCTTCTGGAGACAGATTGACCCCAGTGTTGATGAAGGTATAACACAACAAAGACCATTAAAGGCAGCCAGTAAACTCCTGGATTTGCTCAGCATGGACAAAGCAGAACACCTTGTCAACCTTGGCTACAGCAAACGGACTCGCTTTAAAGATCTGGTGCACACTCCTGAGTACACTGAGGCTTCGTTAAAAAAAGGTTTACACTCTGCCAGGTCTTCTTCGTAGAAGATCAAGTTTCCACTTTCCAGCTGGTTAAAAGCCATTTCTCTTCCAGTGAAACAATGATGTGCCTGCCTCTTGTCGAACTCCACTCTGTCGGATCTGTTTCAGCTATCGATCGATATCTTCCGTCCCCCTGTATTTGGACTGAACCTCAGAACGTAGCTTACATCTGAGTCACAGATCACATTGAGGGCGTCCTCTTCTCCTACTTTCTGGCGATGTTTTGAAGAAATCCTCTCAGAACTGTAGTCAGTGAGGGATCCAACAGAAGACTGAGATTCTCGTGGACCATTGTAGTGGGAGGGCTTCTTGAAATTCTTGACGTGGGAGATGATTGTGCTGGCCCATAGTCTAGTCTATTGAATCTCTTCTTTAAAGTTACTCCTCCTTCTGTTGGTCAGTGAACCCTCTGACCTCTGTTCACACATGTCAACACAGCATAGCTAAGGGGATCTCGATTGGCTGCCGCAGGCGTGTGGTTTTCAAGATGCCGAGGGAGGAAGGCAGGAGTGCCCACTGATGAGGTTTGTCGCAAGCATTCGTCCAGCAGAGGTTGGGAAATTTTTAGTGGCATCAGTCCAGATCGGGTTGTTCGGGAAGTCCATAGCGAAAGTCGCACACTCATCCAGACCATCCATAGATTGAAGACAACTGAACCGGTCAAAACCTGTCAGAGTTCCTGGCTTCTCTGGTCTCAATAAAGACATTGTGATGAAGTAAGTTACACCAAAGCACATTTCCTGTGTATAAATTCGCTCCCTGAAATTGAAGAGAAATGTGAAGTGTATAGTCTTGGTGCTTTGTTTCAGGCACAACAGCCAGAGTGAACTTGGGTGCTATAAGATGTTATTACCAATGCCCAAGCCACTCCAGTTGTCATTAATTGGCCTGATTGGTTGATCTTGGTCCAGGATAACGGTTAAAGATATCCTCACATCCTGATTTGGTGTGTACTTCCTTGGCTGGACCTTTCCTGGAAAGATAGATATTCATCAAGTCTGACTCATGTATCTTATGATTGACCTCTCCATTCAATGCCTCTCTACTGTGAAATGAAATCTCTGTGTAGAACTCAATTACAGAGGTGTTGATATGTCCCTGATTTCAGCGATTGCCCTGAACACACACACAGAGCTTCTTCTTCAAATGAGACTTTTATGTTGGCACTCGACAAGCAGCCAAATCCCTAAATTTGATGAAAAACAACAGAAGACAATGCTGACATGCTGATATTACACGACAGTGTTGTAATCTCCACTGACTTATTCTGCTGTTGATCTGCAGTTTATGTTTAATATTATTAATCATGAAAATGATAATAATAAGAATTACATTAAAAGATATTATTTCCTTTCAAGGTGCATTTCATTACACCCAAGGTCGCCTCACAATTCATAAAACACCAAAAATCTGGAGTCAAAAGCAAGTCAAGAGCTGCATGCTGCCAACAGCATGATCAAAAACTAAGAACATAAGTTCCCACAAGTTTAGGAGGGGTTAAGTTAACAGCAGTGAGGAGACCCAGGTAGAGGGTGGTTTGAAGAACAGTCGAGGAGACCCAGGTAGGAGGGGGTAAGAACAGCAGTGAAGACCCAGGTACGGAAGGAAAGGTAAGAACCACGCAGTGAGGAGACCCCGTTAGGAGGGGTAAGAACAGTGAGGAGACCCAGGTAGGAGGGGGGTAAGAACAGTGAGGAGACCCCAGGTAGGAGGAGTGGTAAATGTACAGCATTGAGGGACCAGGTAGGAGGGTAAGAACAAGCAGCACAAACGGAGGATAACGAGAGGAACTCCACTGCTTCAGGGGTCAGTACAGGGAGATAGGCAGGTGGGAACACATGTTGTTTTGAGGAGGGATTCAATGTTGTCAGGGTGTCTCTTTCAGTTAAAGCTCAGAAGCCCTAGCACCCACTGTGCTGAGGCCCTAGCACCCACTGTGCGCTGGAGAGCCCTAGCCCCACGGTGCTGAGAGCCTAGCACCCGCACGGTGCTGACAGCCCCCAGCCACCCAACGGTGCTGACAGCCCCAGCACCCACGGTGCTGAGAGCCCTAGCATCCCACGGGTGCTGAGAGCCCCTAGCAGCCACAGTCTACGGTCCTATTGCACCCCACGGTGGCTGTAGAGGCCCTAGCACCCACGGTGCTGAACGAGCCGCCAGCACCCACAGTTGCTACGAGCCCTAGCACCCCCACGGTGCCGAGAGTCTAGCACCCACGGAGTGCTGAGAGCCCTTAGCCACCACAGTTGAGCACGCAACGGTGCTGAGAGCCCTAGCACCCACCGGGTGCTGAGAGCCACTCTAGCACCCCACGGTGCTGAGGCGGGAAGGTCGGACGGTGAAGACCAGCTGAGGATGACGAAGGAGCGGTCGAGAGTCCTGTCCTCTCTGGGGGGAGGTCGCGGGGAGATAAGTGTGGGCCACGTTGTGGAGGGCTTTGTCGGTGGAGCAGAAGGGGTTTTAAGGTCACACTCCGGTGTTGGACAGGGAGCAGTGTAGTTTGGGACGAGAACGGGGGTGGTTGATGTGGTCGGGGGGAGTTGGTGCTGGGTAATTGATGATGTGTTTAACATTCTTTAACCTGAGACCCCCACCAATTAACCTTACATATCTGGATCAAACCATTTAACCCGCTTGATACCCACAACAACCCTACATACTGGATCAAACCATTTAACCCCAAAGAGGAAAGATTGTCTCCATATCGAAGTTTGAAACGTATAAGTCTCACATTTGGTAATTTAGTCTGAACAGAATAAATACTAATCTTCTACTGTTATTAAAAATGTGTATTTATTCTCTGTTTTCAAGATAAGAGTCTCTTACCTCTCAACAGTTTGTCGGCCAGTCCCTTCTCATTCATCTCGATCAGGCAGAGCATTGTGATGTGTACAACTCCCTCTATGGCGCGCCTCCTCTCCTCCTCCTTCTTACCATCCACCTCCTCCTCCTCCCTCTGACCCTCTGAGCATTGTGGGTAATCTGAGAAGAGATCCCTCCAGAGCTTCTTCAGCTCCTTGTCTAGGAAAGCGTGTGCGTTCTCCTCAGCCCTCTGGAACAGAACAAACATCAAGGAGAACTTTACTCTGGACTCACTGAGGACATCAGAAGCATCTGTCCTGGATTCACGTCCGCTGGTCTAAAGAGGGAAGCCTGGAGACTACGAGCACCACAAGAGATGTTTTCTAATGTTCATGGAGAGCTGATGGACATTTACACACCTTGATCAGCTCTGTTTGATGCTGCTGCTGTACAGACTGAGAACTGGTAACCTTTGACCTCTCCTGGTGTCTGTGGAGAGAGTACACACTCTTCATGGAGACACTGCTGGGTCCAGGGGAGTCTGCTCTCTTCTGCTGGAGTCTTCTAGAAAAACAAGAACCAGGATTTATGGACGTTTGATAAATACTGTCATTTTTATACTCTCTGATGAATCCTCCCCTCTTCTCAATAGACTGATTTCCTTCTTTAAAGTTTAAAGGTTGTTCCATAGAGCGGTCACTCTTCATGGAGACACAGCTGGGTCCAGGGGAGTCTGCTCTCTGCTGCTGGACTCTTCTAGAAAAACAAGGGTTTATGGATGTAGGATAGACACTGTGTTTCTATAATATCTGATAAATTCTTACCCTTGTTCATCAATTTGCTTCTTTTTTCTGAACAGGTTACGTATGCTCTTCATGGAGACACAGCTGGGTCCAGGGGGTCTTGCTCTCTGCTGCTGCTCTGGGCTTCAACACAATACAAACACATACACACACACACACACACACACACACACACACACACACACACACACACACACACACACACACACACACACACACACACACACACACACACACACAGCTGTTACCCAGACTAATGATGGAGTCATGATGTATCACTGCTGAGCTCTGAGATGGACAACAGTCACAGACAGAGAGGTCCTCTTCTTACCTCTTAGCTTTGCTCTGAGGGCCATGTTCCCCAGACAGAGTGGTCTTAGAGGTATGACCCCCTTCCTCTCTCTCCTCATCCATAGTAGACTGGAGAAAATACGTCCTGTCCCATACGGTATAAAGTTATAAAGTATAAATGTAAGGGGAGAAACTGAGGTTAATGTGTTGATACAACAAGTTAATCAGTTGAAAGGTTTTCAAAGTGGAGAAAGAAAGGCTCCTCACTGCGACCGACTGATGAGATGAGGAAGTCAACTTTAACATGAGGAAGTTACAGAACTGAACCTCAGATGAGGAAGTCAACTTAACATGAGGAAGTTACAGAACTGAACCGATTTGACGCACAGAGAAACGCCTCAGAAGAGCCGCCCCTCTCAGCCCGATGGGGTCACTGGTTTTCGAGCGGACGTTGCCATGACAGTTTGAAAATTGTGCTTTTTGACACGAAAATTTTGGAGAAAATACGTGTCCCTGATCACGAACAATAGATTAAAATAACGTGAAAGTGTCACGTATTTTCGTGAGACCGGGTTGTGCCACGAAGGCTTCGGGGATAAAACTGTTTTTAGTCACCCCTTAATGAAGCGCTTCCTAAAAGGTTTGAGGAGAGAGAGACCCGTGACGCGCTCTCTCACTCCAGATTGGGATTTAACACGGGTGCTGCGCGCACTGGTTAAAGCCCCATTTTAGCCTCTTGACCGGGTGCCCCTCAAGTTTGTGTCAGCCAAGACAGCTTTGCTGCTGGCCCTGACGTCAGCTGAGAGAGTGAGCAACCTGTCTGCAATCTCTGTAGCAGCTTCTTGTCTAAGAATACAAGGAGATAGTACGCCATAGTACGCCCGAACCCGGCTTTTACACCAAAGAGTATTACTAGCTTGTTCAGATCAAGACTAATAACACTCAATGGTTTCTCTCTCCCTCCTCATCAATCTGAGGAGGAGGCAACATCTCATCTCTTGTGCCCCGTGCGCGCGCTTGCCTGTGATGTGAAGCGCATGGAGGCTCTGCGCAAATCTCAACAGTTATTTGTGCATTACAGAGAACATTCCCAGGGCCTCCCCCTGACGATACAACGGCTGTCAGGTTGGCTGTGTGATGCTATCACACAGGCTTATGTGTCAGCGGGGGCAGAGCCGCCTGAGACTATCAGAGCTCACTTGACCAGAGGAATATCGTCCTCTGTCGCTCTGCAAAGAGCCTCCTGGGCTTTACCCAAGAGACATGTCGCGCCTCTCTATGACACACTCGGTTCTGGGTGCTTTGCCAGAGTGAGTGTGATTGTTTGACAATTCCCCTCGCATAGTAAACAATGTGAGGTGGAACATTCATGCTGAGAACATTCATGCTGAGAATGGCTCTTGTGTCTTATCAGACACATTAGAGCTGCTCGTTGTTGACGTGCCGTTAGACGCATGACGTATGTTATGCTACGTCTGAAGCATGATACTAGCACGTATGTAGCTGTGTTTCTGGTTCTGAACGGGACCAATGAGGCATAGACTATATCGTGCTTCGCCCTTTTAACCCAATACCGATAGCCTTAAAAGGCGAAGCCTATACGACATAGAACGATAGTTACGCATTGTAACTCTAGATTCTATGAGTATAGGCGCAGCCTTTTAGGTGTCGGCCTCATTGTCCTTTAAATAGCTGAAGAAAAGCTGTTTATTGGGAGCAGAACGTCCGCCGGCGCCTGAGTATATTGTGGCCCCGCGGACGTGATTGAGGCCCACGCTGTTGGTGGGCGGGGATTACAAAATTTTCAGTGCTACGGCTCACGCCTAGGGATAACCCGATAGCGATAGCCTTAGCCAGTATGGTGGTATAATGAGCCAGTACTCTGTGTACTTATACTCATACTGAGCCAGTACCCCGTGTACTTAAACTCATACTGAGCCAGTACTCTGTGGAACTTATACTCATACTGAGACAGTACCCTGTGTATACTCATACTGAGCCAGTACCCTGTGTACTTATACTCATACTGAGCCAGTACTAGTACTCTAGTGGTACTTATACTCATACTGAGTCGTATCCTGTGTACTTGTACTCATACTGAGCCTAGTATCACCGATACGATAGTTAGCCAGATGTGATAATGAGCCTAGTACTTGTACTTTACTCATACTGACAGTACCGTGTACTTAAACTCATGATAGCCAGTACTCTGGAACTATACTCATACTGAGACAGTACTTGATACTCATACTGAGCCAGTACTGTGTACTTACTCATACGAGCAGATCCTGTTACTTAACTCATACTGAGCAGTATCCTGTGTACTATACTCATACTGAGCCTGTATCCTGGGTACTTATACTCATACTGAGCCAGTATCCTGTGTACTTATACTCATACTGAGCCAGTATCCTGGGTACTTATACTCATACTGAGACAGTATCCTGGGTACTTATATTGTATTATATTAATATTACTCCTAATCTCTACTTTTGACTCTTGAGCTGCTGGAATGTGCGTTTGTGTGTGTGTGTGTGTGTGTGTGTGTACTGTGTGTGTGTATGCGTGTGTGTGTGTGCGCGCGTGTGTGTGTGTGTAGTGTGTGTGTGTGTGTATGCGTGTGTGCACGCGCGCGTGTTTGTGTGTGTGTACTGTGTGTGTGTGTGTGTACTGTGTGTGTGTGTGTGTGTACTGTGTGTGTGTGTGTGTGTGTGTGTGTGTGTGTGTGTGTGTGTGTGTGTGTGTGTGTGTGTGTGTGTGTGTGTGTGTGTGTGTGTGTGTGTGTGTGTGTGTGTGAGGTTCAGGTAGACCAGTTATCCTCCTTAGTTAGTCAATGATTGATGGTTTTAATGCCGGTTCTTCCTCAGGTCCAGGTCGTGTCCTGGCCTGAGGTGCGTGGATAAGCTTCTTAAGATTTCTCTACTGTGTTTGTTTGTTTTGTTGTCTTGTCTGTTTCCTAACTCCGAAAAGTCTTGCATCGTTTTCTTCTCCTTCCCAGCCCTATCATAAAGGTTTGAGGTGCAATTTGCTGTCGTTCAAAGATTCTTTCCTCATTTTATCTGTCCTCACTGGGGAGCCCAGCAGGTCAGGCTTTACTCTCAGATCCTTGAGAACCGTGTTAACGTTCTGAACACTTCCTTGTGTTCAAGGAACTCTTCCTACTTTTCCTGCTTCTGTGCTTTAATGTTTTCATACACACAGGGCTGCACACGTTTTCATCACGGAGAAGCTAAGGTAAAGTTAGCTCAATGTCATGTTTTCTTAGGATTATTGGCAATGTATAAATATGTACTAAATGACTCCTTAAATACTCCTATAGTATTAAACCTAACTAGCCTTTCAGTGTCATCAGTATTAGTATTAGTATTCATATCTCTCATATAGTATTGAACCTGACTGAGAGAGAGAGAGAATATTATTGTCTGCTAACTATGTTTATATTTATACTGAGCAATTATTCTGTTTAAGTATATTTATTCAGTTATTATTCATTGATTTTTATTAGTTCTTTAAATCAATTTCTATATATCACTTAATCTCTTTCGCTGTACTTTGGACTCTTGAGCTGCAATAACAAGTGATTCCCCGTGTGGGATTCATAAAGTTGATCATATCTTATCTGCTTGTGGATATAGGAAATGACTATATGGCGACAAATCAAAACTTGTCGCCGGTTTTCTGTCATGAAAAATTCACCCGATACGCGTCTCTACGTTCACTTTGTATGAGATCTTGTCGCCCCGTCGCGTTTGGTGTGAACGCACAGTAGGAACCTGGACGGATGCAGTTGGGTTTAGCCTTAACAAACGTTTATGATAAGAAATGAGCCCTGACCCAAACGATAAATATTCAGATGATTATCTTTTCAGAAGGAGAGAGCTTAAAGAGGATGAAGCATCGTATGTAGCCCAGCTTGAATCAGGGCTTAGGGGCAGGTGGAGCTGGGCTTGGCTGAAGGTGGAGGTGAAGACGGAGGTGAAGGGACAGCAGTACAGCTTCCCGCTGTCACAATATTTAAAAAAAATCGACAAAGCGGGCTATTCCAAGTGCAGCCTTTGCGCTAAGGAAATAAATGATGTCAAAAAGGGCTCCCATGCTCTCATGACACTCTGTTAAACAGAGGTGACCCGGCAAAAAGTGTGCACTATATTAACAACAGCCAGTGTTGTACCTCATCCTGGTTATTTCACTTTTCATAGCAGGCTCATGCCATAGCAGTAGGCTACATTACCAGGACAAATTGTCCATGGTGTGAGTCAGTTTAGAGTTTGTTTAGATTAAATGTATTGAACACTGGGCTAGCACCAACAGCTTTACAGTAGCAATGTATCAATACTAGCCAAAGCCGTGGTCACAGGGTTATAATAAATGGCAGGGCAAGGTATTAGCAAAAGTTGTACTGATGAAAATCTAATAATGCTTTCTTTGCCTAGGCAATGGTTCTCTGTACTATGGCCGAGCATTCCCTTCGGTTTTCCTTTACACCAGTGATGGTGAACCTGGCCCAAGAGCTGGCAAAAGACAAAGTAGCTCTGAGTCGGCGGAAGCTTAATTTACTTGTTAAAATAGAAACATTTGGCTGGGGGGGGATGCCCCCAGACCCCCCTACAACAGTTTAGTTTGTCACCTTCTTCCAGGTGTGTGTGTGTGTGTGTGTGTGTGTGTGTGTGTGTGTGTGTGTGTGTGTGTGTGTGTGTGTGTGTGTGTGTGTGTGTGTGTGTGTGTGTGTGTGTGTGTGTGTGTGTGTGTGTGACAGCTCTTACTCAGGTGTCCTGGTTTGATCTGAGGTTTTTCTGACAGCGGGGATGAGATGTCTTTACTATGTTTGTTTGGTTTGTTGTCTTGTCTGTTTCCTAACTCTGAAAAGTCTTTAGTCGTTTTCTTCTTCTTTAAAGTAATAAAAATGTTTCCTTAGCTTTTCATCAGATTGTATTTTGATATGTTGGGAGTCACATGATTTCACAGCAGACGATACAAAGTACAGCAGAACTTAATACCCTTGACGTAACTTTAGTTCCACTGATTAAACCTTGAACATCATGACTGGTTCGTGGTGGTTTTATAGCTTTATTTGGACCTACTCAAACCTAATCTTATCACTTGATACAGTTATGGGTGTGTGTTATGTTAAAGCCCAGCCCTGACCATCATAAAGGTTTCAGGTGTAGTTAGCTGTCGTTCAAAGCCTCCTTCCTCATTTGATCTGTCCTCACTGAGGAGCCCAGCAGCTCAGTCTGTACTCAGAACCTTTAGAACCGTGTTTGCGTTCTGCCTCCGTTCTGAACACTTCCTTTGTGTTTTGGTGAATACCTGAATCTCTTCCTTCAACGGATCCTACTTTTCATCCCTTTGTATTTTTATATTTTCATACGAAACGGGCCCTTCACAACAACGCCAGAGTCATCGGTGGCGAAGCGACGTCAACGTCTTTGGCGGACTATTCCTCTGCTGATCAACGCTGCGAATGGTAACAAATAAATTATAAAAAAAAGACACACGTGTTCATTTTGTTTTTGTTTGGCAAGTAGTTGCTTATTATCGAAAATAAGCCCCTTCAGGTTGAAGCTAGACACCTCCGTGTCGCGTCGGTGTCCGGTTCGCCCTGTCTGGGCTTATTTTCCCGATAATAACCAGCATTCTATTATCCCTTACCTAACCTCAATATTACTCTGCATTTGGAAGGGAAAATAGCTTTCTTTGTAATTACAATATTATGCTGCTGTATTTGTAGAGACCCAGCAGGTATTTGAGTTTGCTGCTTTCATGGGAGCCAGACCTCTCTCTATGGGGGCTCAGCTCCACCTAACTCCATCCTTGGTGTGAGGGCATAGGGAGCTGGGATGACCGCACCGTGGAATGGAAAACCAGGGCGCTGGGCGAAGATGTTCGCGTGTTCCAGGCGCAGGGAGATTATAGAAAAATATATGTCAAATTTGTCAGTTTGCCGTTTATCTGGTCAATATGGTAACCTACTTAGTATTTATTTATTTCAACTGCGACCCACCGGCAATTCCACCAAGTAGTTACTTTTTTTCACGCAATCCACCCAACCCGTGGATCAGCCACTGTGTATGTCGGCATGACCCCCAACCGCGCTAGACCTTCTAAAGGGGTCGAAACCTCTTCAGAATGATTTGCATACTCCCAAATGTTGTTGTTTTTTATGAATGAAGACACCCGCCTGCAAGAATGACTTCATGTCTGAATGTAGGCTACAAACGCGATTAACTATTTACAAGTGCAAAAACGCCAACATATTCTTTATTTTGCTGACCACCACAAAAGCCTCGTGAGGACAGTTCCTCTGCGTCTCTAGTCTCGTAGATCGCACCATCTTTCAACGTCTTCGTTTAAGGCGACTGCATCACCTTCTCTCACATGATCAGCAGCTCGCGGATTTCACTTTCTCTCCAGTTAGAACTGCTCATGATGATATCGCTGTGTTGTCTCTGTGGAGACAACGCAGCGACACCTCTACCCAAGCCCCCCCCCCCCCCCAGAACCGCGGAGCCGTCGCATTCACATCGGAAGGAAAGCCAATAAACAGCCGATGTGTGTAGGGTCCGGGAGGGTAAATTGGGGTGCCAGCTAAGGCAGGCAATTTACCTGGGGCAGGTGTAAATGCGCGGACCGTGCCGGGAAAAGGGCGTGAGCAGCTCCTGCTGCGAGCGTGGTTTCTCCTGCATGAAACGGGTGATTCTTGACCAACTCCCTGAATGCAGCCACTCAGGGGTGGAGCTCTAGAAGGTCACGTTCTGTGACTAAGGGTGTTGGTTGTCATCTTGGAAATGAAAATATAATTTTATCAACATAATGTATTGTGTTTTTATTATACTATCAGTAAGTGACAACTCAAAATGTGAAAAAAATTTGTGGGAAAATTCGGGACGATTCGGGACGGTTCAAAATGTTTTTTGGGACGTTTCCGGGACGGTGGTGAAAAAAGTTAATTTTAACCCCTGGTGTGTGTGTGTGTGTGCGTGTTGTGTGTGTGTGTGTGTGTGGGGGGGGGCATCTGTAGTTAGTTAATGATTGTTTAATGACAGCTATTACTCAGGTCTAGGTCTGGGTCCTGGTTTGATCTGAGGTTTTTCTGACAGCTTGGATACGCTTCAAAATATCCCCTTACTATGTTTTTTTTGGTTTGTCAAGACTACAGTAAATTCCTGTATGGTACCCAAATACAATGTGTTTGTGTCCAGGTCTCCAGTCTACTATGGATGAGGAGAGAGAGGACGGGGGTCCTACCTCTAAGACCACTCTGTCTGGGGAACATGGCCACCAGAGCAAAGCTAAGAGGTAAGAAGAGGATCTCTCTGTCTGTGACTGTGGTCATCTCAAGAGCTTCAGCAGTGATACATCGACTCCATCATTAGTCTGAGATACAGCCGTGTGTGTGTGTGTGTGTGAGTGTGTGTGTGTGGTGTGTGTGTGGTGTGCGTGTGGTGTTGTGTGTGTGTGTGTGTGTGTGTGTGTGTGTGGTTGTGTTGGTGTGTTGTGTGGTGTCCGTTTAAAGATGTGATCAGGACTAAAGATGAAAATCAGGCGAGTAAGAGAGAGGTGAGGATTTAAACAGTGTCCCGTCTGAGGTGGTGATAATGAGAGGAGGGATAAGACTGTTTAGTGATGTGGTTGACACGTGATAACGAGAGGAGGATAAGACGTTAGTGTGTGGTTGAAATGGTGATAATGAGAGGAGGGATAAGACTGGTTTAGTGAAGTTGTTGACATGGTGATAATGAGAGAATTGATAAGACTGTTTTAGTGATGTGGTTGACATGGTGATAATGAGAGAAGGATAAGACTGTTTAAGTGATTGGTTGACATGGTGATAAGAGAGAGGGATAAGACTGTTTTAGTGATGTGGTTTGACATGTGATAATGGAAGAGGAGGATAAGACTGTTTTAGTGATGTGGTGACATGGTGATAATGAGAGAAGGGAAGACTGTTTAGTGATGTGGTTGACATGGTGGATAAATGAGAAGGAGGATAGACTGTTTTAGTGATGTGGTTGACATGGTGATAAAGAAGAGAAGGATAAGACTGTTTAGTGATGTGGTTGTCATGGTTGATAATGAGAGGAGGGATAAGGCCTGTCTTTAGTGATGTGGTTGGACATGGTGATAATGAGAGAGGTAAGAACTGTTTTAGAGTGATGTGGTGACATCGGTGATAATGAGAGGAGGGATAAGACTGTTTAGTGATGTGGTTGACATGGTGATAATGAGAAGGAGGGATAAGACTGTTTTAGTGATGTGGTTGACATGGTGATAATGAGAGGAGGGATAAGACTGTTTTAGTGATGTGGTTGACATGGTGATAATGAGAGGAGGGATAAGACTGTTTTAGTGATGCGTCGACATGTTATAATGAGAGGAGGGACAAGACTGTTTTAGTGATGCGGGTCGACATGGTGATTAATGAGAGGACGGATAAGACGTTTTTAGTGATGCTGGTCGGACATGGTGATAATGAGAGGACGGATAAGACTGTTTTAGTGATGCGGTCGACATGGTGATAATGAGAGGAGGGATAAGACTGTTTTAGTGATGTGGTCGACATGGTGATAATGAGAGGAGGGATAAGACTGTTTTAGTGATGTGGTCGACATGGTGATAATGAGAGGACGGATAGACTGTTTTAGTGATGTGGTTGACATGGTGATAATGAGAGGAGGGATAAGACTGTTTTAGTGATGTGGTTGACATGGTGATAATGAGGGAGGGATAAGACTGTTTAGTGATGTGGTTGACATGGTGATAATGAGAGAGAGGGATAAGACTGTTTTAGTGATGTGGTGACGTGGTGATAATGAGAGGAAGATAGACTGTTTTGATGATGTGTTGACGTGGGATATATTGAGAGGAGGGATGAGACGGTTTTAGTGATGGTGACTGGTTGATAATGAGAGAGGATGAGACTGTTTTAGTATGTGGTTGTCATGGTGATAATGGGAGGAGGAAATAAGAATGTTTTAGTGATTGTGCGTTGACTGGTCTGATCTGGTTTAAGCTAGACGAGCTCAGCGGTCAGAGAGCCAGAACTCCCCTGGACCCAGCTGTGTCTCCATGAGGAGTGACCGGTCTATGGATAAACCTGTTGGGTTTAAAGATGGACGCCCCTCCAGAGAGGAGAGGTAGGAGTATTAAACAGACAATGACAACAGAACAGTTATATATCAGAGATTATAAAAACACAGCATCTATCAAACAACCATAAATCCCGGTTCTTTTTTTTCTAGAAGAGTCCAGCAGCAGAGAGCAGACTCCCCTAGACCCAGCTGTGCCTCCATGAAGAGTGACAACTCTATGGGAGAACCTTGGAACTTTAAAGATGGAAATCAGTCTATGAGAAGAGGTGAGGGATTTAACAGTGTCCGTCTGAGGTGCTGTGAGAAGGAGGAGGATAGGAACTGTTTTAGTGATGTGGTGACATGGTGAAATGAGAGGAGATAAGACTGTTTAGTGATGTGGTGACATGGTGATATAGAGGAGGTATAAGACTTTAGTGATTGTGGTTGACATGGTGATTAAATGAGAGGGAGGGATAAAGACTGTTTTAGTGATGTGGTTGACATGGTGATAATGAGAGAGGATAAGAACTGTTTTAGTGATGTGTTGTTGACATGGTGATAATGAGAGGAGGGGATAAGACTGTTTTAGTGATGTGTGACATGGTGTGATAATGAGAGGAGGGATAAGAACTGTTTATGATGTGTTGACATGTGATAATGAGGCAGAGGATAAGGCCTGGTTTAGTGATGTGGTTTGACCATGGTGAATAATGAGGAGGAGGATAAGTCCTGTTTTAGTGATGTGGTTTAACATGGGTGATAAAAGAGAGAGGATACAGACTGTTTAGTGCAGTGTGTGACATGGTGATAATGAGAGGAGATAAGACTGTTTTAGTGATGTGGTAGATCAGTGATAATGAGAGGAGGATAAACTGTTTTAGTGAGTGGTTGACATGGTGATAAATGAGAGGAGGGATAAGACTGTTTTAGTGATGGGTGACATGGTGATAATGAGGAGACGGATAGACTGTTTAGTGATGTGGTTGACGTGGTATAATGAGAGGAGGGATAAAGACTGTTTTAGTGATGTGGTTTGACCGTGGTGATAAAGATGAGGAGGGATAAGACTGTTTTAGTGATGTGTGGTCTGACGTGTGGTTATAATGACGAGAGGGATAAAGACTGTTTAGGATGTGGGTTGAACAGTGGTGATGAAATGAGAGGGAGGGGATAAGACTGTTGTTGATTGTGTGTTTGATCGTGTGATAATTGAGAGGAAGGGAAGACTGTTTTAGTGATGTGGTTGACGTGTGGTATAAGAGAGAGGGATAAAGACTGTTTTAGTGATGTGGTTGACATGGTGATAATGAGAGGAGGATTAAGACTTTTTAGGTGAATGTGGCGTTGACGGGTGATAATGATGAGAGGGATAAGAGCTTTTAGTGATGTGGTTGACGTGGTGATAATGAAGGAGGGATAAGAACTTTTTACGTGATGCTGGTTGGACATGGTGAAAATGAGAGGAGGATAGACTGTTTTTAGTGAGTTGGTGAACGTGGTGATAATGAGAGGAGGGATAAGACGTTTAGTGATGTGGTTGACGGGTGAATAAGAGAGGAGGGATAAGACTGTTTTAGTGATGTGGTTGACGTGTGATAATGAGAGGAGGGAATAAGACTGTTTTTGTGATGTGGTGGACGTGGTGAATTAATGAGAGGAGAGATGAGACTGGTTTAGTTGATGTGGTTGTCATGGTGATAATGAAATGAGGAGGGATAAGACTGTTTTAGTGATGTGGTTGACTTGGTCTGATCTGGTTATCTAGAACGAGATCCAGCGGCAGAGAGCAGACTCCCCTGGACCCAGCTGTGTCTCCATGAGAAGTGACCGGTCTATGGATAAACCTGTTGGGTTTAAAGATGGACGCCCCTCCAGAGAGGAGAGGTAGGAGTATTAAACAGACAATGACAACAGAACAGTTATATATCAGAGATTATAAAAACACAGCATCTATCAAACAACCATAAATCCCGGTTCTTTTTTTTCTAGAGAAGAGTCCAGCAGCAGAGAGCAGACTCCCCTAGACCCAGCTGTGTCTCCATGAAGAGTGACAACTCTATGGGAGAACCTTGGAACTTTAAAGATGGAAATCAGTCTATTGAGAAGAGGTGAGGATTTAAACAGTGTCCCGTCGGAGGTGCTGTGAATGAGAGGAGGGATAAGACTGTTTTAGTGATGAGGTTGACATGGTGATAATGAGAGAGGATATAAGACGTTTTAGTATGTGGTTGACATGGTGATAAGAGAGGAGATAAGAACCTGTTTTAGTGAATGGTGGTTGTCATGGTTGATAATGAGAGAGGATAAGCCGGTCTTAGTTGATGTGGTTACATGGTGATAATGAGAGGAGGTGATAAGACTGTTTTATGAGTGGTTGTATTGGTTATAATGAGAGGAGAGGATAAGACTGTTTTAGTGAGTGGTGACATGGGTGATAATGATAGAGGAGGATAAGACTGTTTGAGTGAGGTGGGTTGACATGGTGATTAATGAGAAGAGGATAAGACTGTTAGTGAGGTGGTTGACATTGGTGCATATATGAGAGCAGGATTAAGACTGTTCTTAGTGATGTGGTTGACATGGTATAATGAGAGAGTGATAAGAACTTGTTTTTGTGATGTGGTGACGTCGGTGATAATGAGAGGAGAGATTAGACTGTTTTAGTGGATGTGGTTGGCGTGGTGATAATGAGAGGAAGGGATGAGACTGTTTTAGTTGATGTGGTGACATGGTGATAATGAGAGGAGGGATGAGGACTGTTTTAAAGTGATTGACGTTGTCATGGTGATAATGAGAGGAGGATAAGACTGTGTTAGTGATGGTTTGACGTGGTGATAATGAAGGAGGATAAGACTGTTTTAGTGATGTGGGTGAGTCCGGGTGATAATGACGAGGAGGGATAAGACTGTTTAGGGATGTGGTCTTGACGGTGGTGATAATGAGAGGAGATAAGACTTTTTACGGATGGTGTGTTGACGTGGCGTGATAATGAGCGAGGAGGATAAACGTTTTAGTGATGTGCTGTTTTGACGTCGGTGATAATGAAGAGGAGGATAGACTGTTTTAGTGCATGTGGTTGACGCTGGGGTGATAATGAGAGAGGATAAGACCTGTTTTAGGATGTGATTTGACGTGTATAGATGAGAGGAGATAAGACTGTTTTAGTGATGTGGTTGACGTGGTGATAATGAGAGGAGGATAAGACGTGTTTAGTGATGTGGTTGAC
>OLKM01004680.1:0-20671 GCA_900291075.1 Melanogrammus aeglefinus | reverse complement strand
TTTTAATATTTAAGTACTGCTACTGAGAATTCCAAACAGGAAAGAGAATATAGAGGAATAAAGTCCATAATTCATCAGAATTGCTTTAATTGGCTTTTTAAAGAAGGTGGTGCAGTCTATTAGATTTAATTGTAAAGCATCAACGTTCACAAAAGGTAAAAATATTCAACGGAAATGACTTTTAATAGCAAACACCAAACGTGACAGATCATCACAAGTATATACAGTAGAAGCCAGTCATTACAAAAGAACCCAGGTTAATAGAGGTTTACATTCTGCACATACTATTTGACCAATTGTGTCGTAAAACGCGCAGAGAACCAGGTATTTGCAGATTACATACAAGATGAAAACTGAAATAAAGTATTCAGAGTTGGTTCAGTGAGATGAAGGTGCATGCTGTGTCAATAGCAGTGTGTTCAAACAAGTATCATTACGTGCTGTTGTTCCCCACCCCTCACATCTGCCCGAGCAACTGAACCGTGTTTTCCAGGAAGGTAAGAGCTGTCCACTATTCCACGGTTGCAACCACTAGGTGGGTACGTGAGCCGCGTGTGAGCGCTGGTAACCGCCGCTGGCCTCCTTTTGGCAGCTTGATGACATTTGATTTGCTGTCTGAAAGGCTCCGCGTATTGAATGGGACAACAGGCTTTTCGTCCGTGTTTGTGAGGACATCTTTTGACACGGAATGCAAGGCGGGGAGAGCGTACTGCAGGAAATTTGGACTGCGCGGCAACGCGGCGTGTTCACAGACCGTTCTGCCGCTCACTGTTGTGGGATTTTGGCGGACCGAAAGTAGAATGGCGGCGTTGCTAGGGGGGCCCCGCTACGTTGCTAGGGGCCCGCGCACGTGCTAGGGACCCTGCTATCGTTGTGTAAGGGACCCCGCGTGTACCCGCCCAGCGTCCTCTGAAATAAATCGGGTACGTCCTTCTGCAGACAGTGTGTGACCACAATCCGGTTCCTCATGTATGAGTTTGTTAGAAGTAGGACTATAATAGTAATGTTATGAAGACAAGGGTAGTAGTATCAGCCTGCACGGTTGAGCCGAACCTTGGATAACAATGTTCGTGGAAGTAGGGAAAAGGTAAATGTCCGTCTCTATATGTCATGGTCAGCCTGGCTGCACATTTCCACAGCTGAAGTGATGATCACTGAGAGTGATCTCGTTGTTCGGGTGTTAGTCGGCTTGCTCCATCTGTGTCCTCGATGGCGACGATGCACTTACGACTGCCTATCTCGCCTTGCCATAGCTTCTAGTTTCCCTCGTTGCAGCTCAATTTTCTAAACGTAATTCTTTCTGTTATTCTTGGTCATGCTATTCTTTCTCTTTTGGAGATGAGTATTGGGCTCTTTGGCACAGCTCCACTTACTTTCTGAACTTTATGCTGCTCCTTTATTTCCTGTTCTTACTATTGGATAATACTGATTATATCCTAGGTGTGTCTGACCCTTGGACTCTCAGTACACACCTGGATGTATTTCATGTTTGTTCCAGTAATGTATATACAGGAATAAAGAGCACACTAATCCCGCAAGTAGTGAGTTGTGGCATAGAGCCATTGTGACGCGTTAATTAAGAAGGGGCGTGTCAATTACAAGGGGGATGTTGTGATGTGTCCACCTTGCTTTGGGATTAGGGGGGTTAAATAAAAGAGTAAACCGCAGCCTCCTGAAAAGTCTGCTTCAAATTTAGGCTTTTGTTTCTTATTCGTGTGTGCTGAGTCTTCACAACAATTAGCTTGTAAAGTTAAGTCAGATTCTATATTTGTGCATGATCTTTGTCTTAAATGAATGTGCCAGAACATGTCACCTAACCATTCACCTGACTTAAAGAACATCGTAATGCATTTCTTTTGTTGTTGATTTTTTTTTCAGTGAAATCGAAACTAATATTTTCGCAGCTGGTCCTGCAAGCCCGCAAAATATACCAAGCATCCATGCTCTGCCGCCTAGCCCGTCCTCAGCCAAGCAGCAGTGCTGCTCGCATGGTTTGAGAGGGAGTGGAGGATACATCTGTATCACCCTTTCCCCCAGACTTTAAAATACCAGTATAAAAACATCTTTAAGAGGAAAAGGACAGCTTGAAAAATATAGTGCGGTGATCTACGATACCGTTCCGTCTGGACTTGATCGTTGAACCATTTACAAAAAACACCCAAGAGGGTTGACATTTTATCAAGGCATTAGTAGCTACTGACGACAGATGACGCTACGACAAACACATGCGCTTCATATAGAACGTATAACGGACGTTTATCGCACAAGATGAACTGTCGTCACAACAGGCGGACGATTCGAAGATTCGTCAGGATTTACAATGGCGTTTGGCTAAATGACCTTCAGACGGTTCCAGCGACGCTATCTAAGGCATCCTCTAAGTCTTGGAAACTGTAGAAAATTGTTGGTTGTAAAAGAGGTATCATAATACACACAAAGGGAAGGGCAGCTCTTCAACACTCAAACCGGGGATGAAGATGGCTTCGTTGTCCTGGTGTGTTACTGACTGGCGATTACTACTTGAATTGGGTCCACACATCCAACCACTCAGTATTGGTTTCTCACCAGTCCGCTAAGATATGTACGAAGGATCTCCACCAATGACGGCGAGCATGTGTTCCGAACCTGCTGATCCAAAATAGAGTGGCCAATCGAAGGTTTGGATGTCTCAGTGGCCCAACCAATACATCTTATGGGAATAGATTGTGTGTATTAGAGATATTTGACAAAAAAACATTTTCCGAAGGCTGAATGTTACTGGTCGTGAAGTTTAAAGCTTTATACTGACACAGGAAACAGTGGCTAGTACACCACCCAAGACAACATATCTGGTGGCTTTTTTGTTTGTAAAACTCCTTTCTTGTATTTGTGTGTTACTAGTTGTATGAGCTGGTTATAATATAAAAAAAAGAGCTGCTTACAGATAAAACAACTTGGATGATCCAGGAGTTCAGAGAGTGACTAAGCATGCAGTCTCTATAGTTAAGTCTCCAGTATTTGCTGTAGTAGAGTAGAAACAGAGCTGTTAAGAAAGACTGCTCTGGCTCATGAAGATGATATAAATGTACACAAGGCTGGGGTCTGTGAGCTTGGATCAAACGATAGCTTATAGGACGTATGGCGATGTTTTTCAATACCTGCCGGTACGACTGTTGGTGTACTGTTTTTGTATTGTAAGTATTTAAATGTGGATCTACCCCAAACTAGCTCAAGATTGTTTTACTCAGGCACGCCCGCGTGATATATTCAACCTTTTCTAAAGAACACACCTCTAGCGCGGAGCAGGACAGCTGGGTGGATATAATTAGCTGAGATATGGTAATCAGAAAACGTAGGTGGATACCATTTTACTATTTCCCTGTTTTGAAACCTTTTTAACCGCCAAGCACCGTCGTGGAGCCGGTTTGAACGTAACGCAACGAGAAATCAGATATTTTGGGCACCTCGTTCCGTCTGTTAAACGCAGGGAAATGCCATTTTCTCAGGACCTCCATTAGAGATTAAGTGTTTTGTTGTTTTTTGGCTGTGAAACTGGCATGTTCTAAATACACGTGGCTACTAAAGAGCTAATTTCTGGACCCGGGCTCGTTTTCTGTCTCAAGAATCTGTCCTCAAGGGAGACGGATTCCCTTTTTTTTTTCAACGGCCGTCAGCTTGTGTCGGAACCGCAAGATGATCCAGTTATTTAGAAACACCTCCTTCATCGAGGCCAGAAGAAGAACACTCTCTCCTGAGCTCTGAGCCCCATCCTCCCAGGTGTGGAGAACCGAAGCAACATGGCGGGACGTGGCGGAACGGGGACCCTGCTGGTCGCGGAGTGACTTCCAGGACAGCAACGTCGGACCCCGAGCTCTCCTGGGGTCCTCCAGTCCTCCACCAGGCTCTACTTGTGGAACAGGATGGGCTTGGCCAGGGCCCGCCAGCAGCTTGGTATGTGCACCGAGATGATCTCCGCAATCATCTCGGGGAAGTTGACCTTGGTGGCAGCAGCGATTGGGCCTGGACGTAGAGGTCGAAGGTGAACTGATGGGAGCTTCCTCACCACCTGGAACGGGGGCACAGCGAGAGAGAACACGCATAGGTATATAATCAACCCCCCCCCAATGCCCGGCGTTGTCTCGATGTTACGGATATCTCCTGATGTGAAAATCTGAACTCTTCTGTATTGGCACCGCAGTGGTTGAGAACGAGCTCCCTGTCGATATCGGGACCGCAGAGTCGCTCTCACCAGCTTCCGCAAGAGACTCTCAAAACTCACTGGTTCAGAGTTCACCTCGACTCTGCATAACCGCCCCCCCCCCTTACATCATCCACCCCCTCTTACACACACTTCTTGTGTGTTGTACCCTCTGGGCCCTTAATGTACGCACATTCTTGTATGTTGTACATCCTGGAACTTAAAAAAATTTACTTATCATTGTTGTGTGTAGTGTCTTATCCTAGCTTATTTTTGTTTGTATATGGGGAATGGGTTATGCCTTGCGGATTGTTTAGTGCTTTGGCACTTGGTACTTGGGTCTATTAACATCCTTCCTCTTTTCCGACAAACAGTATATTGTTTTTCCTTTCTTCTGACAAAATGTACTTATTGTAAGACACCGTGGAATAGAAGCGGTCTGCTAAAACGCCCTGCTGAATGTGCACTGTGAGTGAGTGAGGCAGAGCCTCCTCACCGCCTGCAGGGAGTCCATGAGGACGGGTCCAGCTGGTAGAGGCCTCTGGGAGACAGTTTGAACTTCCGCGCCGTAGTTGATGACGCGGTCCAGCTCGTTGATGTAGGTTGACCCGCAGCTCGTCGAAAGTACTTCTGACTCTTCAGCCCCTCCACGGGAGGACTGTGGGTCAGAAGAGAGACGTGACGTTTAACAAACCTCTCAAACTTGCAGTGCCTGCGCCAGTAGAGCTCAGAGAGACATCTCTTCTGATAAACAAGGACCAAAGGACACTAGAGGACTACAGCTCCCAGCATGCTCTGGTGTAACAGCCCCCACTAACACCTCATCTCTCTGCCTCCTCTGGTTGGTTCAGTATTAAACAGGTGAAGGAGTGTCACAGGGAAAGTTTGGGGGCTGTTTGATTTAATAGTTTGACTCTGGTCCAGCCAGGACTTAAATATGCCTCAATCTGCTCAGGCCTGTTTCAATTGATCAATGATTTTGTACAAAAAAACATTTAGTAGACAATGTGTTAGGCCTGGAGGGTTAGCTGTCCTGAGAAAATAACGTCAGACTCTTTTGTAGAGCTTTTGTACTGTAGCTCTGGTACTAGAGAAGAGGGGTGTTTTCTACTGTAGCTCTACTTCAATACTATAGAGAGGGGGGCCTTTCCTATTGTAGCTCTATACTATAGAGAGGAGGGTCTTTCCTATTGTAGCTCTATACTATAGAGAGGAGGGTCTTTCCTATTGTAGTTCTATACTATAGAGAGGGGGGCCTTTCCTATTGTAGCTCTATACTATAGAGAGGAGGGTCTTTCCTATTGTAGCTCTATACTATAGAGAGGAGGGTCTTTCCTATTGTAGTTCTATACTATAGAGAGGGGGGGCCTTTCCTATTGTAGTTCTATACTATAGAGAGGGGGGGCCTTTCCTATTGTTAGTTTCTATACTATAGAGAGGAGGGTCTTTCTCTACTGTGCTATGGCTTCTATACTAACTATGTACTATAAGAGAGGAGGGCTCCTTTCCCTATTGTAAGCTCTATACTACAGAGAGGAGGGGTGTTTTTCTACTGTTAGCTCTATACTAATAGGGAGGAGGGGTTCTTGTGGAGGCAGAACAGAGGTCCGAGAGACGCAGGGTGTAATACGGAACGTACCCGATGCTGAGCAGCAGCAGAGCCTTCATGCAGAGGGAACTCCCTCCTGGGTGACCTGCAGCAGGACAAACTCCTGGACAGGTGCTTCATCCGGATACAGCGGTGCTCATACATGGTGGACCACGTTGCATCCGATTCCTGAGTGAGAGGGGAGGGAGGGAGGGGAGGGAGGGAGGGAGGGAGGAGAGAGAGAGGAGAGAGAGAGAGAGAGAGAGAGAGAGAGGGAGTAGCATGTAGTATAGTAGAGCAGAGAGAGAGAGAGAGAGAGAGAGAGAAGAGAGAGAGAGAGAGAGAGAGAGAGAGAGAAGAGAGAGAGAGAGAGAGAGAGAGAGAGAGAGAGAGAGAGAGAGAGAGAGAGAGAGAGAGAGAGAGAGAGAGAGAGAGAGAGAGAGAGAGAGACGGGTGGAGGAAGAGGGAGGTTGAGACGGGTGGAGGAAGAGGGAGACTCAATAAAAGATGAATTGCTTTGCGCATATTGCCCGTGTTCATTCTGTGCTGTGACTGTGAACGCCTCTAGGAAGCAGGATGGCCGCGTCAGAGGGTGAGGGCCGCGTTCCGGTTTGAGTAATGGGCAATGAAAGTGCAGTAGTTGGCATTTGGTATCGTTCGGCTTGGTGGAATAGAGAGGTATTATGGATCCACCCGGGGACTCAGAACTCATGTTCTTATTATTTTTCGTATCCCAATTCAGGGACTATACTAAAGATTGACTTGTGAAATCTAAGACAAATGCAACAATCCTTCTCGTCAGTTGTCATCAATGAAAACCTTAGATTCAACAATACAGTCATGTTTTTATCAATTCATCGTTCAGTCAGTGAAGTCTACACCCACCTGGCTCGAGATCATTTCAGAAAGAGCTCCTTTTAATATTTATTCTGCATTGATACAGGGAGGCCAGTATTGATATTGAGTAATCAACTCCATCTCTGATGCTGGAGGACGCGGTTGCCGGAGAGCCATTTGGTTCCGATGTCCCGGACATGTAAACCCCGGTCCACCCTCCCGGCTCCCCGGCTCTGCCAAGCGAAGTGTGTCCATGGAACTTGGGTCAGGGGCCAAGCGACTAAGTCTACAAACATCAGGGGCCTCATTACAGAAACTTCCTAACTCTGAAATCCTATCCTATCTTGAGATAGGAAGGCATTTAGGGGTTTTGATATTACAGAAGGTTTCCTAACTTAACTTGGGAAGAAATCCTATCTTATCTTTAGATAGGAATTTCTTAAGTTAGGATCCCTAAGTTAGGTGGCCATACACCCTGTCCTAAATTCAAAATAACTGTCGATAACAGAAGAAAATGGTAGCAGCGCTGCTAGTAGGTCTGTATGACAATGAAGACGAGGAACATCACAACAGAAAGGTGATGGCTGAAAGGCTACCGAGACCGCATAATGATTTGTTACATTTGTATTTTAATTTGATTTTATCGCCTGCAAAGACATTTCATTTTGAATTTGGTGGAAGAATTACTTAACCACTTTATTAATACCTCTTCTTGTTCATCCTGTACACACATACCTGTCTGATGACGCGTAGGTACTAGTGCTACTAGCGTGCCGTCATTAACAAAGATCCTCAACAGTCTCTGTTAACGTTAAAAGTAACTCATTCTATAAATCTCATGCACACTCTGAGTGCAGAAACAGACATAACCTTGACGATTGCCGATCGAAAAAATCTGATTGAAAGATCAGTTAGGATTACCCTAAATTAAGATATAGATAGATAGGATGCCAAAAATAAAGATAGGAAACGGCCAACAGGTTAGGGACTGCTTCTGTAATAGGAAATTAGGATTTTTCCTATCTTTGAGTCCCTAACTTAAATTAGGATGAGAAGTTAGGATTTTTTCTGTAATGAGGCCCCTGGCTCTGAGGGGAACTAGGTCAAGTTGGTGTCCACTGCTTTAAGAGAATACCACGGAGAAACACAGGAGATGATAGACAGAAGGGATGGAGGCTCCCTCTTGACCACGTAGAGACGTTACCGAAGTCCATCGGGGGGGCCTACGAAATACATACCGCTTGAACGGAGAGGGAGGCAATGCAGCATCAGACCGATAAATGTGAACCACTAGGGGGCGCCCCAGGTGGCTCAGCGGGTAGGGACCGGGCCATTAAGGCCCAGTCCCTATAGCGACCCAGGATTCCTACCCGTGGTTCTTTGCTGCATGTCCTCCCCTCTCTCTCCCATACCTTCCTGTCTAACACTCTCTTCAATAAAAAGGATAAGACTTAAATAACCTAAAACAATAATAAAAAAGTCAACCACTGTCCATTCATCTAATGGTTACGAGCGGAACAATACTATAATTGGTTTCCAAATAAATGTGGTTCACGCCAACTTTCTATCTATGTGAACACAAGTATTGCTAGGTTCTAAATGATCTACATCACTGTGTTTATGTACTTCAGCGTACTTCTGCTCTTCTTGAGTTCTATATTAATAGAGCTGCATCCTGTGTGTGTGTGTGTGTGTGCTCTTATCCACTTTAAGAGCGTGCAGGATGCAACTGCCTCACAACAAACCACGGTTCTCTCCTCGCAATCAGTGTTGCACCGTTCTACATCCGGTAATGTTAAAGAATGGTAGAGAAACTCTTTAGTTTCAGAGACTGACTGGAAAGGTGTGAGAGTGTTGGGGGGGGGGGGTTTGTGGACGTACTCGTTGAAGACCAGGTCCGGGGCGAAGTACAGCATCCTGCCGTTGACGTTCTTGTAGGACCTCCACCCCAGCGCAAACACCATCACCCCCATCCAGGAGTGCTGGATGACGGTCATCTGGTCGTCAACGTGCATGTTCCTGAAGCCTGAGGGTACCGAGAGAACCGCAGTGAAGCATTTGGGGCAGCAACACAACCGCGACCCATGCCGGTTCTGTGCTGTTGTGTTGCTGTTGTGTCACACAATGGCAACACAGCAGCACAGAACCGGCATTAAAGAGCCCTTGTTTCAGAACCAGGTGGGACCCCAACCAGGCGCCAGGAAACGAATCAAAACTGAGCCGCTTGGGACTCAACTGTCGCCTTCTATACATAAGTTGATTGGTCTGTAAATGTGATTTGTTTATACGACGTTGCTTGGAGTAGAGGCATTTAATGGCCCTTTTTATTGCTTCTGCTCTTTCTCTAATGATGTGCACATAAGCTGGAAGCTGGAAACGTCACGGGTGGGAAAGTCGATCCAGATGTGTGACACCACCTCCAGTTCACCAGAACAGTTCGATTTCAGCTGTAAGGCTAATCCCTCCGTGGGTGGTGGTCCTCCCACTTGTGATGTCACGACTGGGTGTTAAAATGTGTGGTAATGTCTAATAAACACCACAGCTGGTGGAAGAACGGACATAAGAGCAAGACAACAATGTGCATTTTAGCGCACGTAAAAAAACAATGAAAACCCAACTGAGCTATCCTCGCTCACTTATACACAATTTCTTATATTTACTTTTATTTCCAGTTATCTCGGGGTAATAACAAGCCCTAAATCACCTTTTATCAGTCTGATTCACTGCTCCCCAATAGCAGTGAGTGATATACAGCCAGGCAGACTATTGCAAAAGCACCTTCGCAACGGCCGCTAAAAGGTTTCAGCGAAAGCCAGGGCGCTTTAGTAATAGTTTATGGACCAAATCATCCACCGAGAATCATAAGTCTTCTCATATTCTTGGCTATCCCCAACCCCCCCCTGATCTCAGCCTGTGGCCTGATAACTCTATCCTGCGTACGTCGTCACAATACCTCCTGTGTGGGGAGCGGGGTAACGTGGGGTTGTGAGGACAGACCACCAGTACTACCACCAAACAGTCCCCCTGGGTTCTACCCTAGAGCTCAGGGCTCTAGACGGAGGACCTCAAGAGGTCCTGATCAAGCACTCTGGAGGCCACTCGGCTCCACAGCACACGATACTATCTCCCCTCCCCATTCCTACCCTGATAAGAATGTCTGATTAGGTTTGGATGGAAGGATACTTGCCTGCTTGCGAAACAGTAAATCAAACTGTTTCCTCAATAACATCCAAAGAAAATCCAAACAGAACTAACTCAGAGCCGCGTCCCTCTGGTCTGAACAGTTTTCAGAGTTTTCAGCCTCTCTGCTCACCCTGACCTGTAGCTGAGGGGGAGTCCTACCTGGCAGACCCTTGGCCCACTTGACCACCTTGACCAGCTGGCGCTCGCCCAGCTCGTTGAGGCTGGTCAGCAGCGTGGCGGCCGAGTCGGGCTGGCCGTGGTCGTGGCCGGCGTTGACCACGTCGGGCTCGATGGTCTCCAGGATGTTGAGGAAGGCCAGCTGGGAGTTCAGGTTGAGGCTGGGCTTGGGGGACATGCTGCACTGAATCAGCTCCGTGGAGCCCTGCGGCCCCATTCCTCCTCCTCCTCCACCTCCTCCTCCTCCCACCTCCTCCTCCGGGTTCTTCAGCTGCCCGATTTTCTTCAGCTTCCTCGCTGCACAAACAAACAAAAGGAGAAGAAGATGAAGAAGAGGGGAATCAGGCAGGAGCCTGACAGCCTCGTCGGCTCTTAAGTCAACCACCGATCGCCGCTGTATTGCTTTTTTGCAAATACCCAATCCATCATAACCAAATCTGGCATTTAATAACGTTGCTCGTGGGCTCGGGGTAATTTGTGAGGAACTCCTTCCGTCTCGGCATTGAGTTCAGTAATCATTCAAGAGAAACTTCTGACAATGGCGGCGCTGGTCTCCCGCTCCCCGGCGGATGATCAAATCGTTTAGACGGAGCCCTCGAACAGATGCCGCGGGCCTGGAGGAACGCTCAGCAGCACACACACACCCTTGACCTCACCAGGGGAGAGAATGCCTCATAGTTTCCTCAAGGAGTCTCCCTTCCCTCCTTCTCTATTTAAATCTCCAGCTAAAGCTGCTTTTTTTCGCCGTAGTGCAAAAGGAGGCTTGATTAAAATGTCTAATATATTAATGTACGACTCCAGCCCCGCGGGATTTCCTTGAGTCTAGTCGCTGGTCTTGAATGGCGTGTTTTGTGTGTGTGAATATTATATAACGATAATACAAATGATAAGAAGGTGTCCGGTGAGAGGAGCTGTTGGAACGAGGGGCCGTTAGACACTTCCATCCACAGACGAAGGCTTCGTTCCATAATGGGCGCTCATGATCAGAGGACGTGACAGCGGCTCGGAGGAGCGTGACAGCGTGAGGACTGAGGCGTTCTGCTCCCGGCGGTACTCACACGGTGACAGGATGCCTTTCTCGGTGAAAACCACCTGCTTGTGTTGTTTTCCCTGTTAATTCAGTCTCTCCACAATGTACCAGGACTGCCCTCAGCCAATCACAATCTGTTTCCTCTGCACTCAAATGCAATGCCCTCGGTAGCGCTCGCTGTGAAGTAGTCAGGCGTTACAACTGTAAGTAAATCACGGTTCTACGAGGTGTTACAACTGTAAATAAATCACGGTTCTACGAGGCGTTACAACTGTAAGTAAATCAGGGTTCTACAAGGGGTTAGAACTGTAAATAAATCACGGTTCTATGAGCTGTTACAACTGTAAATAAATCACCGTTCTACAAGGTGTTAGAACTGTAAATAAATCACGGTTCTACGAGGCCTTACTGTAAATAAATCACGTTCTACGAGGCGTTGAAGTGTGTGTGTGTGTGTGTGTGTGTGTGTGTGTGTGTGTGTGTGTGTGTGTGTGTGTGTGTGTGTGTGTGTGTGTGTGGTGTGTGTGTGTGTGTGTGTGTGTGTGTGTGTGTGTGTGTTATGCATAGTTTTGTCTTGAAGTATGGTATTGACTCTGCATGATTGCTGGTTTTCTGAAAGTAAATTAAAGTAGAAATAATCTTTGGAGAGCAGAGTGGCTTATTAGACTTCGGTAGAGCATCACTTTGTGTATTGTAAATATTACATTTCCAATAATAGACCTCTTTGAGCTGGGGGGGGCGGGGGTCCCTCTTCAAAGCAGCAACATTGATAGCAGCAAATTTTTTGAAAGAGTATAATTGTTAGGTATAGTATTTCCATTTCTGATCCACTAACAAACATTCCAAATGAAAGCTGTTAATTAAAAACCACTCTATCTAGAAATGTCAGGATGGATTTCTATCGACAGTTTGTTTTCAACACACACACACACACACACACACACACACACACACAACACACCACACACACACACACACACACACACACATTTGGTGTGTGGGAGGCATTTGATGCCATTTATTAAGTTAAAAAAATGACTGTTTCCTCAGCCTGACCAGAATACCCTCGTCTTCCCTTGGGAGTAGAAAGCAGAAGAATCACCAAGAAATTTGACCCCGAATCCACACTTTGAAAGACACGCTGTCGGCCTGTCTTTCAAAGCTGGGTTCTGTTAAAAATATGAACCATTTTTAAATAATAATTTGTAATCATTTATTGACCCAAATGATTGTGATCATTGGAATTGTATCCAGGTTTTTTTTTCCTCTGGTTGCTCTGGATTGCAAAATAAACGTTTGTGATGCTGTTCGGTTTTACCAACAGCGCGACGTATGCGTGTGTGTTGTGTGTGTGTGTGTGTGGTTGTGTGTGTGTGCTGTGTGTGTGGTGTGTGTGTGTGTGTGTGTGTGTGTGTGTGTGTGTGTGTGTTGTGTGTGTGTGTGGTGTGTTATATATCATGTGTTTTGGGGAGTGATAATCTAAAAGGTATCTATAATTTATGTCTCCAAATAGAATCCTCTCAAAGTTGGAGATGCAGAAGTTCACAAATTATTAATCGGGTACACTTGATTCAACGGTGACGGAGAAAAAATATTACCTTTTGTCATTTGGTAAAATATTAATTAAAAGAGGCGTGCTTTCTTTTCTGCAATTTTTTAAGTAAGTAAGACGCCAATTCCAACAAAGGGGGCTATTGCGCGTGTAATCAAGATTCTCAATTTCAGTCCCTGGAGCCCTGCGTTCTTAATCAGCTGATCAAGAGCTTTATTACCTGATATTAAAATACCCCTGCCAGCATTTGTTTGAGCGGTAATATCACTATGCTATACATCTGTGTGTTATACATTTGTTTCACATAAGTGTTTAAAGAATAATTCTGTCTCACCTACTCTGAGTGATGTACCGATTTTGTCTCTTAAAAAGATACATAAAAGTGCAGGCGACAGATTTTTCCTCTTTTTTTTTTCCCCTCTCCTGCACTACTAAATAATATCACAATTTCCCGTGCGGGACGCAACAAGTGCATTACCGGCGCTCGGCGAGAACTTAAGGTCTAAGAAGCCTCTCTTCCCCTAGACGAGGTGTGCCTCTTTCCTGACATTACATCGCATCCCCATCCATCTCCTCCACAGGTGCTTGTCAGGCACTGGTGGCGAAATTACCAGCATTTTCTGCTGCCGCTTTAAATTCACATGTGTCTCATGGCAGCTTTGTGCTCTGAGGCACAATTTTCACTGTTAACAGAAGGAGAAAATGGAAGGGAGCGAAAATTGAACACAAGACTCAAATTAGACAACCACACGTCAATCTCCCTCTCCCGCGAGGAGTGAGGCTGGCAGCGAGGAGGAGGAAGGAGGAGGGGGAGGGGGAGGTGGAGGAGATGGAGGTGGAGGAGATGGAGGTGGAGGAGGAGGAAGAGGGGGGGAGTAGGAGGGGAAGGTGAAGGGAGGAGGAGGAGGGGGAGAAGGAGGAGGAGGAGGAGCCGGGGGCAGGAAGAGGGCTAAATAACGCGGCGGCTCCGTCAGGGGTCCAGATTATCTGTAACATCACCTGTTGTGATGATTCTACAGTTCTACAGGGTGTGGGAGGGAAGGGAGGGAGGGAGGGAGGGGGAGAGAGGGGAGGGAGGAAGTCCTTAATGTTTCCCCTCCACATGCCAGGTTTCTCTCTCTCTGGGTGGTGTTGGCCGGGCGGTGGTGGTGGTGTGTGAGCTAGGGGGCTACAGGCAGAGGCTAAAGGAGGCAGCTGCCTCTCCCTGGACCTGAGAGGCTAACAAGAGAAACCTGTTGGTCTCACCTGTGACGCACTTGTTCAGAGCTCACCTAGACGCTGCATAGCCTCACCACTTATTCCCACCCCCCCCTCTTACGCGCTTATTGTATGTGGTACGTCCTTGGACTGAACAATAGGACTTAGCATTGTGTAGCTTCTTATCCAAGCTAGCTTTGTTGTGTGCGGCGAATGGGTTAACCTAGTGAGGGTTAGTGCTTGGCACTTGGTTCGATAAACATCCTTATTGTACCGACAGAGATATATTGTTGTTTTTCTTTCTTCTGTCAAATGTACTTGTTGTAAGTCAATTTCGATAAAAGGCGTGGAGGAGGTGGTGGAGGAGGGGGGGGTGGTGGGGGTGGAGTGGGTGGAGGAGGTGGTGGAGAAGGGGTGGTGGGTGGTGGTGGAGGGGGTGGGTGTGGGGGAGTGGGGCTGGCAGCGACAAGGAGGAAGGAGGAGGTGGAGGAGGAGAAGGAGGAGATGGAGGTGGTGGAGGGGGGTGGTGGTGGAGGAGGAGGAGGTGGGGGTGGGGGTGGATGGGGGTGGAGTGGGTGGAGGAGGTGGTGGAGGGAGGGGGGAGTGGTGGGGGTGGATGGGTGGAGTGGGTGGAGTGGGTGGAGGAGGTGGTGGAGAAGGGGGTGGTGGTGGAGGTGGTGGAGGGGGTGGGGGAGTGGGGCTGGCAGCGACAAGGAGGAAGGAGGAGGAGGAGGAGAAGGAGGAGATGGAGGAGGAGGAGGAGGAGAAGGAGGAGATGGAGGGGGTGGGGGTGGAGGAGGAGAAGGAGGAGATGGAGGGAGTGGAGGAGGAGGGGGTGGAGGAGGTGGGAGGAGGATAAGTGGCCGGCTGTACCTCCCAGTGTCATCCCCGCCTCGAAGCACTTCTTCAAGCGGCAGGACGGGCAGTTCTTCCTCCTCAGCTTGTCGATGGTGCAGTCGTTCCGGCTGGCGCAAAGGTATTTCTGTTTGCCTGGACCAGAAACCACATGGAAAAACCACCTGTTAACTGGTAGGCCACCACAGTAAAACCATCATTAACTGGTAGCCCACAACAGGAACCACAGTAAAACAACAACCAATAACTGGTTGCCCAACAGTGTAGTGGTGGAGACAGACATCTGTTTGACATTCGATGATTAATTTAAATTCTGCTTCAATGACGCAACCTCCATGGCCGGTGGAACGGGCTTTGGTCGAAGTAAACCGGTTTAATGCCATCATCTTCATAATGATGAAGATGATGACGATTCTTTGAAGCAGTTTTGAGGAAAGAACAAGAGGAGACGACCAACATGAAAAGGGGACTCCTGGAGCCTCCAAAGAGACCAGAGACAAATTTCAATAAATACCAAACCAAAGTAAGGGCCTCTTATAAGGGACATAATTAAAGCCTCATCTAGAGTTTGATTCTACACTTCTTGATATTGGGCTGTTAACCCTAACTAATGAGAAATATCTTCCTGGTCGTGTTCCCACCCCCTGCTTGTAAGGGTCAGAGTTCACCTAGGACTCCACCCCCCCTCCTTACCCTCCCCCCCCTCTTCGGCACTTATTTGTATGTTTGTACATCCTGGCACTTAATGTACGCACTTATTGTATGTTTGTACATCCTGGCACTTTATGTACGTACTTATTGTTATGTTGTACATCCTGGCACTTTATGTACGTACTTTATTGTATGTTGTACATCCTGGCCACTTATGTACGCACTTATTGTATGTTGTACATCCTGGCACTTAATGTACGTATTACTTATATGTTATGTTGTACATCCTGGCACTTAATGTACGCACTTATTGTATGTAGTACGTCCTGTCACTTAAAAATAGTACCAAGCATTGTGTAGAATATTATCCAGCTATCTTTGGTTGTATTCTGGGAATGGGTTAACCTATAGCGATTGTTAGTGCTTGGGCGCTTGTTTCTATGGACGAAATCCTAACTGTACGTACACCTGTAGCAGCGGTCGGAGGTTGGCGAGGTCTGGAGGGGGGAGGTCCTGTGCGTCAGTATGGAAGTCTTTTTAGGATTTACCTTCGGCGGCTCGTTTGAAGAAGACCTTGCAGCTGCCGCAGGTGAGGGCCCCGTAGTGGCAGCCGGAGGCCTCGTCGGCGCAGATCAGACACGTCCGCTGGGGCGGGAAGAAGAACTCCATGGGGAACATGTGCTCCCGGCCGCTGTCGAACCTGGACCACAGAGACACCCGTTACACGTCGGAGAACCGGGTTCCTTTAGAGCTCTAACATCTCATAGAACCGGGGTTCCCTTAGAGCTCTAACATCTCAAAGAACCGGGGTTCCCTTAGAGCTCTAACATCTCAAAGAACCGGGGTTCCCCATTAAGGAGCTCTAACATCTCAAAGAAACCGGTGTTCCCTTTAGGGCTCTAACATCCCTATTAGGGCTGTAACACCTGAGAACCATTGGTTCCTTTAAGGCTGTACGCCTCTTAGAACCTTGATTAACTTTAGGGGGTTGTAACACCTCGGAGAACCATGGTTCCTTTAGAGTTTAGCACCTCGTAGAACCGTGATTTATTTAGTTGTAACACCTCATAGAACCGTGGTTCCTTTAGGGCTGCAATGCCTCTTAGACCCTTGATTATTTTAGGGTTGTACCTCCTCTAAGTTAGAACCTTTGTTACTTTAGGGTTGTAACACCTCGGAGAAGCCTGATTTATTTAGTTGTAACACCTCGTAGAACCGGGGTTCCACCAGAGTTTAACAACACCTCGTAGAAACCTTGATTACTTTTGTGTCTCAAACAATCTCGGGTGGCCGGTTTCTTTAGCGCGTACCACCTCGGTATAAATCATGATTTATTGGTAAATGCAACCCTTCATAGAACCGTTGTTCCTTTGGGAGTTGTAACACCTCGTAAACCGTGCGTACTTTTAGAAAGCTGTTTACACCCTCAGAGAACATTGGTAACTGATCAGTTGGAGGTAATCTAAGGTTGTGGAAGGCCAGAGGCAGAGCACACCACTCCATTACATCCAACCACAGGGGAGGGCAGGGGCAGGCCAGGGGCTCATCAACTCTCGGCCCAAAGGTCCCCCCGGTTCGAACCCCGAAACCCCCTGTCCTCAGTGGAGACCTCATTAACCACACGAATACGAGTCACAACCGGGGTCCCCTTGGTCGACCAAGTCTATATTCTAATTTACACAAGATGGAAGGGAGAATCCGTCAGACCGGATCGGTATCACTCTCTTCACTCGAGCGACGAGCGCAGGGCATTTGGAACTATTCTGTGTTCCTCCAGACCCCACCGGCTCAGACACCGGCAGGAACCGAGAGACAGGGTGGGGGTGTGTGGGTGGGGGGGGGGATGTAGGGTGGAGGGCTAGGGTGGGGACAGAGAGAACAGATTGTGGGGAAAGGAGGCCACCACCAATCACAAGGACACAACAGGTGTGGGGGGGGGGGGGGGGGTGGAGCAGGGTAGTGGTGCAGGGAGGTGGGTGCAGGAGAGGTGGTGCAGGGGAGGTTGGTGTTTGGGGTGCGGGGGTTGTCCTCACCCACAAGCACTTGGCCTTGGGGGCTGTGTGCTGGACACAGACCAAGAGACACAAGTGGCCCATTGAGAAGAAGTCTATTTACAGACTATTAGACTATTACAATGACTATACTAAGTACAATGACTACTTTACTATACTATAACTAGTACCGATTACTACTACTATTATTTACTAACGATAGCCTATTACTACGAAAACAATTTACAATTACTTCTATACTACTCCTATTACTTACTTATACTATACCCATACTACTACTGCCAATACTACTTTACTAATAACTACTAATTACTTTTTACTTCTTAGTACTCATTTATAGTAATACTTCTATTAATAACTACTATTCTAAGATATATACCCACTATTAATACTTGAACTTTTTATATTTAATACTATTATAGCATATCATAGTTCTACCATTAATAAATAATATTTATATTTGATAATAGCACTACTATACTACTACTACACTTACATCATCACTACTAACTATACACTATTAATACTATACTATTTCTCGTACAACAGAGCAGTAACCTTGTGGAGGAACCCACTCACTGTACCCAGCCACACACACAACACACACAACACACACACACACGCACACGCCTGAAGAGTATGGAAGGGAGATTAATTATGATTAATTAATTATTTGGGAGGGGTATCAACAAGCCATTTCAACAAGACCTGTCGGACCCAATCCGTACATTCCCTGCCACGTATGCCGTCCCGGTGTGAAGACGTATGTATATTAAGTTTGATATGGGCTGCCATCGTGGTTGAGTACAGCGCCTGGTGATGTGACTGCAACATGTTCCCAGACCAGAGCTCCGAGGCAGAGAATCAGAAGAGGGGAAGGTTCTGAACGCAAACACTGTGTCCTAATTGCCCGCGGCTTCTGTGGTGTCCTAATAGCACCGCGGCTCTGAGTTATAGCGTCCTTTCGTACATGGAAAAAGCTATCGACACTGAAAGTGTGAGTGAAATTAGCGTCCTTCTCGTGCATAGAGAAGTCACAACAAGATCAACTCGGAATGATCATTAATGGGCATACTCGTGATGCAGTTATTAATGTGCAAGTGCTTTATTCGTGCTCAACAACTTACCTAAGTCAGGTTGAGTTGAAACAGTACACGATAATGGAGAAAGAACGGATAAACACATAAGGAAGTTGGAGGATGACAGTATTTTATGTTTTTTATCTCTTAATATAGTTTGAATGTGCTTTTTTGTTGTTACTTCTAAACAACCCCTTAAGTTAATGTCTGGTTGTCTGAGTTTTGAGTTATTTATTAGTTGAAAGTGGGGAAAGATTAGTCATTTAGCACTCTTCTTATTCACTAAAACGCCTGTGTGTTGAGAATTTCCCACTCCTGATTTATGAGTAATAGCCGGTTTACAGTAGAGAGGACCAGGTTCATTAAAGAAGCCAGTAGGGGTTAAGGACCAAGTACAGAGACGGGTCATTAAGGAGCAGGGAGGGGTTAGACAGTCCAGAGGACAGAGGTCATTTAAGGAGCAGGTAGGGTTTAGACAGAGTACAGAGGACAGGGTCATTAAGGAGCAGGTTAGGGGTTAGACAGTACAGAGAACAGGTTCATTAAGGAAGCAGGTAGGTAGGGGTTAGACCAGTTACAGAGACAGGTCATTTACAGGAATCAAGAATAAGGGGTTGGACAGTACAGAGACAGGGTCATTACGGATTCAGATAGTGGTAAGACAGTAACAGATACAGGTATTAAGGGGCAGGTAGGGGTTTAGGGGCTGTCTTGCAGTCCTGCAGGAATGCGTTGCAGGACATTATGGAATGAACTCATTTAAAGGTTGTGTAGTGGGAGTTGTGAGGTTTGAACTGCTTATGGGCAGCACAGACTTTTATAACAAATATGGAATAAAACCATGAGAGGTGATTAATGTGTGGTATCATTATTATCCAATCTTAAGGTTTTAATTGGGTTGTTTTGGGGCTCGGTCGTAAGTCAGAGTCCTCGCAGGCTGTTGTGCGGTTGTCTAGGCATTGCATGTCATTAGCCCCTGACAGCTCCTGAGAGGCCATGACAAAGTGGCTCCGATCAGGAGGGCTTTTGGGCTGAAGTTGGGGCTCTTGATCGTACAGTAGAGCGTGTCTTTATACGCACGTTGGGACCTGGGCTCCTTCTGCAACTGTGAAAGCGTGAGACCCGTGCCTGCGTGGGTGGTGCGTTGAGCCCGTGCACTGCGTGGGGGGTGTGCGCCACTCCGCTGCAGCTGCGTGCATGTCGGCAACTGTGCATCGGGGGCGGCGCCGTGCGCCCGTGCGTGAATGCGTCGGGGGTCTTTTGCCGTTGTCACTGGCACAAGTGCACGCTAACCATAACAGTGAATTATGGATTGTCAGAACTCCCTCCCATCGCATGTCCAACAGGGCAACCAACCACGGACTTCCGGGTGGACTAGCTCTGATCACTGCCCCTCCTGTTCCTGCCGCTGACCCATGCACTCACCCCGTGGCCGGAGGCACGGAAACATGTTGGAGGGATCGGATAGGGTCATTGCTTGGCCAACGCTCTACACGTGAAGCCGTCTCTGCTTGGCCGTGGCCAACCAAGCAAGAGCCCAAGACGCGACAGCAAACAAACCCTCTCTGTGGTGTCTGGTGCGGGCGCGCGTCAGGGCGTTCCAACCCTGCTAAAAACATAAAACATTCCCTCCAGTGAATGAGAGCCATGCCACGTCACACCAAGAGTTGGCCGGGGACTCCGACCCCTACAGTACGGATGCTGGTTGCCAACGACATCATTAATATTGATAACACTGGGGAGAAAACGAATGCTTTGTCTGTAATATGCACGGTGGAAGGCGTTTGTTGGTGACTGCTTTGTCTGGAATAAGAGGGTGTCAAAATCTGTAGACTCGCAACGCAAGTTTAAAATTTATTATTTTAACTGTCAAACAGGACAAGGCAGAATAAAAAAACAGCGTTGTACTCAATGTTAAGGAGCTGCACTAATTCACGAGGAGGATCATACAAGGATTAAGCGGCCAAGAAAGTCATCTTGCATGGGTGAATTAAAGAACCAACGCTGTTGTTGTTTTTCGGATATGTTCTGGGCCAAACCAATGGGCCAAAATTAGAAGAGAATGGTTGATGGTACTTAAACCACATCTCGCCCCTGCCCTTCTGAAAAAACAGTGGAACACAACTAGCACGAACTATCCTATACATGCCCAGAGTAAGATCAGGAGTAAGAGTGGGTCTTGACTTGTAATCCAATAGGTTTGCTGATTTCATCCCCAGCCCCTCTCCCTCAACGGCTCCCGACGCCGCTGGCTGTCGTCGTGCGTGGTTTAACTCTGATTACTCTGCCCCTCTGCGTGTGTATTAACGTCTAGAATTAGTTGTTCGTGTAAG